>BQNB010112623.1:0-22113 GCA_026074375.1 Tanacetum coccineum | reverse complement strand
ATGGTAAAAGTGAAAGAAAATGTTTTAGATGTGGTGATCCAAATCACCTCATTGGAGAATGTTCAAAGCCGCCAAAGAACAACGATCAAAGAGCTTTTATTGTAGAGCATGGAGCGACAATGGAGAAGATGAAATGGAAAAGACTAAAGATGAAACTTGTCTTGTAGTTCAAGCGCCCGATGAAATATGCTTAGGAATAAACTTGGAACCCGATGAGTGGATTAAAGATAGTGGATGCTCAAAACACATAATCGGTAATCAAAATTTGTTTTCTTCATACAAAGCGTACAACGGAGGAAACGTAATTTTTAGGAGCAACTTGCACGGTAAAATCATAGGCAAAGGTACGATTTCTCAAGACTCCATAATAATTGAAAATGTTGAGCACGTAGATAACTTAACATATAACTTGCTTAGTGTAGGTCAAATATGTGATAATAAATGCAAAGTAATATTTACCGAACACGATAGCGAAATAATCAAAGACGAAAAGGTTATAGGTAAAGGAATTAGGAAAGGATGAATATATGTAATGAAACTAGGAAATAAACCGGAAGACAAATATGCCTTGCAACATTAGACGAAAACTCCACACTATGGCATAGGAGATTAGGTCACGCTAATATACAACTAATTCAATCATTAGCATCTAAAGAATTAGTTAGAAATCTACCCAAACTTAAATACGACCGACATTTTTGTGATGCTTGCAAAATTGGAAAGCAAGCTCATGCAAGTCACAAGGCTAAAAATATAGTTTCAACAACTAGATGCTTAGAACTACTTCACATGGATTTCTTTGGCCCTTCCTCTATATGAAGCTATGGAGGGAATCGTTATACCTTAGTAATCGTAGATGCCTATTCTCGATTCACATGGACTAGATTTTTAGGAAATAAAACCGAAGCCTTTCAAAAAATTCGAAATAGTTAGAAAAATGATCCAAAATAAATTAGGATGTTCCATTGTATCAATTAGAACGGATCATGGTCGGGAATTTAATAATGAAGTACAATTCGGAAACTATTGTGATTTAAATGAGATATCTCACAATTTTTCCGCTCCTCGTACTCCACAATCTAATGGGGTAGTAGAAAGAAAAATCGCACTCTACAAGAAATAAGTAGAACCATGTTAAATGAACAATCCATTTCTCAAAAATTTTGGTGTAATGCGGTCGATACGTCAACCTATATAATTAATAGAGTTTCCATTAGACGTATTTTAGGAAAAACTCCATACGAGTTGTTAAGAGGTAGGAAACCAAACCTTAACTATTCTTTGAGGATTCAGAAGTAAAAGCTTATTACTTAATACAAAAGATTACCTCACCAATTCGACCAAAGTCGTCCGAAGTGTTTCTGAGGATATTCAGAAAATAGTAAAGCTTACATAATACTTAACAAACAAACAATGAAAGTTGAAGAGTCGTTGAATGTAACTTTCAATGAAACTCCTCCCCCGCCTAAAACATCACCATTGGAAGATGTTGAGTTAGTCGAAGAAGAAGCTATTGAGGTTAGTAAAAAAAAAAAAAAAAAAAAAAAACAAAACCCATAGGCAATGATCTTGAAGACATTTCATTAGAAAATAATAAAATTGTAATTTTATAGAATCTAAAAATGATCCCTAGAAACGTATTGGTATCTAAATCAAAGAACTCTTAGGTCGTAAGCTCAAGATAAAAGCAAATTCTTTTGCTTTATTTCAACAATAGAACCTAAAAATATAAATGAGGCATTAAAAGATAAAAATTGGGTAATGGCCATGCAAGAGGAACTAAACCAGTTTAAAACAAATGATGTTTGGGAGCTAGTCCCAAATCCCATGGATATGATCAGTATAGGAACAAAATGGGTATATAGAAATAAACTCGATGAAAATGGTGTCGTTACTAGAAACAAGCTTGGTTAGTAGGCCCAAGGTTAATAATCAATAAGAAGGAATTGATTAGATGAAACATATGCACCATTGTAGCTAGACTAGAGTCAATAAGAATACTTTTAGCATATGCTTGCGCACTAGACTTTAAGTTAGACCAAATGGATGTGAAGAGTTCATTCCTTAATGGTTTTATCAATAAGGAGGTTTACGTGGCACAACCTTTGGGATTTATTGACTTCGCAAAACCTAATTATGTCTATAGACTTAAGAAAGCTATTTATGGTCTAAAACAAGCCCCAAAAGCTTGGTACGATAGATTAAAAGCTTTTCTTATTAAACATGATTACTCCATGTGAATGGTAGATAACACACTCTTCACTAAAAAGAAAGACTCCAACCTTATTATTGTCCAAATATATGTTGATGACATTATATTCGGATCAACTTGTCAAGAAATGTGTGATGACTTTGCCAAGATCATGCATGATGAGTTTGAAATGAGTATGATAGGGGAACTAAATTTTTTCTTAGGATTACAAATAAAACAATTAGATGATGGAATATTTTTTAATCAATCAAAATATATTAAGGAAATGCTTAAGAAATTTGGACTAGAAGACTCTAAGCCAATAAAAACCCCTATGTCTATGGAAACCAAACTCACAAGAGACAAAGAAGGTGAGTCCGTAGATAATACCAAATATAGAGGCATGATAGGTAGTTTATTATACTTAACGGCAAGTAGACCCGATATCATGTTTAGTGTTTGCCTTTGTGCACGCTTTCAAGAGGATCCCAAAACCTCTCACCTAGAAGCGGTTAAACGTATCTTCTGATACATTAAAGGCACTACGCATTTAGGATTATGGTATCCTAAGGGATCCGGCATAGAAACAATAGTGTATGCGGATTCGGATCATGCGGGAGATTACGTAGATCGCAAGAGCACTAGTGGTGTTTGCACGTTTATGGGATGTTGCCTAACATCTTGGTTTTTGAAGAAGCAAACCGCTCTTGCCATCTCCACAACCGAAGCAGAATATGTAAGCGCCAGAAAGGCATGTCAACAAGCCCTATGGATGAAACAAGCTCTCGTAGACTATGGCGTTAGGTTAGACGACATTCCAATAATGTGTGATAACAAAGGGGCTATAGACTTAAGTAAGAATCCCGTTCAACACTCATGAACAAAACACATTGAGATTCACCATCACTTTCTTCGCGATAATATTCAAAAAGGGAATATCTCTATAGAAAATGTCTCATCGGAAGACAACATAGCCGATATTCTAACTAAACCACTTAAACGTGAGCCATTTAACTACTTACGTCTAGGTCTAGGAATGATGGAACAAATTGATTAAGTTTTTGGCATAATAAAGAAATGATAATCATCAAAGAACTGTTTGTCAAAAATCTGAGAAAAATTTTCTCAACAGGTGGCGGCCCCCTTAATTCATAAAGGGCGGCCCCTTTAATTTTAAGGGGACCGACCAGACTTTAAGGGGACCACCCACCTGACTGACTAAAAAAAAATTCTCTGTGTCTAGGTTTCTATTTTACACAAAATCACAAGATTGGGAAAAGTCTATAAGCAAACTTTTACAAATCCTCCTATCCAAATGCATATATCATTATACATATATACAATAATCCCAATCTATTATTTTCCAAAAAGTCTTTCTCACAACTAGGAGCACATGAAAATCAATTATCACATATTATTGAGATATGCTAAAAACATTTTTCACATATGCATAATGTTCTCTTACTTGTTGTCAAAAGTATATAATCTAATATATATTTTCGACAATCTTGGTTGAGCAAAATTAAATCAAGGAGCACTTGGATTATTTCTTAGGTTTTACATGTCTTAGTGTCGAAATAATCGCTACTCCACATTTGTCGCACTTAGGCACACACTAGGATTTGCACAAAAGTTTGGTTCGTTTTTTTAACTTAACCCCCTTATCAAGGAAAATTCTTTGTGTATTATATCTAGTTACTATTTCATATGTTCTTCACCCTTATGATCTTCAATTCATATATGAGTATATGCCAAAATTATGTGAAATAGGTTATCCTACATCTTGTCATACATATGTAGAATGTTGAATGCTTAAGTGCTATGTGCTAAAAATCTTAATTGCCATAAAAGGATGGACTTGCTGCAAATTAACCACCAAAACAGAAACCCTCACACAAAATTTTGAGAAAAATCAAATTTTGGGAAATCTGGGAAATGCCAGTAGGCGGCCCCCTTAATTCATAAAGGGCGGCCCCCTTAATTTTAAGGGGACCGACCCCTAATTAAGGGGACCGGCCTAGGCAAACACGGGTAAAACAGTATTTTCACCTCCCTTTAACCAAATACCCTCTAGACTTAGCTACTGTTTCCCTAAATTCACAAACATTTCTTGGATTTGATCCTTTAAATGTTCATTCTTCCCAATTTAAACCTTTCCTCCACTATAAATACATTCTCATCCATCATCATCACAATCATCCTCACCAATGACATCTCCTAACAAACCCACATCCAAACCATCAAGGGTAGCCAAAATAAGTGTGAAACCCATTTGGAGGAAGAAACTAAACCCTTGTAACACATCTAATGGGCTCAATGTAAACTTACCTACACCAATGCCAAAACCACTCACTCCTCATCATCAACCATCTCAAGAAAACAATCACCCCAATCAAGCATTACCAAATCCTTACATTAAGAACACAACCACATCACCACAAGGTGTCTCACATCCTCCATTTCCCATCTCACCCATTAATTCACATGTTACTCACACTCAAACTTCATCTCAAAGTAACAACCAAACTCCTTACATTAAGGACACTCTCACATCACAACAAGTTGTCTCACATCCTCCACTTCCCATATCACCCATCAACTTACATGAAACTCACACTCAAGTTCCACCTCAAAGTGACAACCAAACTTAACACACATCACCTCCATCTCCAAGTAGAGAAAGCCTAGTTAATGACATTAATCAACTACAAGACCTATCAAACCTCTTATCCATGCATCTCTCTCAACAACAAACCAACATTCCCTCATCACCTTACTCTCCAAACCTTCTACACACTCTTAACATGAACCAAGTTAAAACCCATGTTGGGTATTGCCCTTGTTGCATCTTCACCCAAAAATAATTCCTTGCTTTAAGTGAGGATATCAATTGGATTGAATTCCTTCTCACTCGACCACATTCATCTCTTAGAGTTCAAATAGACTACCCTTCCACAACCGCCTCCGCTCCAAACTCTCGATCAACAACCAACTAACTTCGTAATATGCCTATAAATAATCGTCAAACCCTTTTGTGTCGCAAGCAAGTCAAAAATCCTTCTATGGTTATTTAGGATTTTCTTTTATGATGTATTAATATGCTTCTAAAGTATATTTGCTTTTCTATTTATATATGCTTATGTGTTATTTACACACATTGTCCTAAATGAATGAAACATATTTTGCTTTGATGTTTGCTTGCACATATTTTTCCTTCCTTCTTGCTACATGTTAGAAATGTCTACTGTAGGTGTATGTTGAATGTTTACACAAACACCTTCTTAATGAAGTATATTATCATTTTGTTAGTTACATTAATATGGTTCTTAATCAATTTAAGTGCAATATTAAAACTGTGAGGTCTGATAATGGTACAAAATTTGTCAATAATAAAATGACTAAGTTATTTAACAGTCTTGGTATAATTCATTAAACTTCTTGTGCTTACACTCCTCAGCAAAATAGAATTGCTGAGAGGAAGCACAAACACCTTCTTAATGTTGCCAGAAGTCTTTTGTTTAAGAGTGGTATTCCTTTAAATATGTGAACTGAATGTGTCTTAACTGCTGCTTATCTTATTAACAGGTTGCCTTCTTCTGTTCTTAATGGCAAATCTCCTTTTGAGCTTGTGTATGGTTTTAAAACAAAACTCTCTCATTTGAGGAGTTTGGATGTCTTTGTTTCTCATATGTTCTTAATAATTCTGATAAGTTTTCTGCTAAGTCTAAAAAATGTGTTCTTATTGGTTTCTCTACAACAAAAAAGGCTTATAAAGTTTACAGTCTTGAGTCAAAAATGACTTATTATTCCAGAGACATAAAGTTTTATGAAAATATCTTTCCTTTTAAAATGAATGATAGTCTTCAAAAGGAACAAAGTATTTTGTCTGAGTCTTCTGATAATAATGCCAATGGTCTAATTTTTTTTGATGAGAAGCATTCTGATTTCCAATCTTCTTTAAGTCCCAATGATGATGGGAGAGTTTATGATACACCCCATAATGATGGCAATGATCATTCTTGCTCCAGCAATGCTGATGAATGTGAGGATGACCTTGCAACTTCTATGGGTGAAACATCTACTTCTGAGGGCAATGTCCACATCAATTCTGAATCTCTTGCTCAAGGGAATTTGCCTCAGAACATTAGTCAAGGTCAGCCTGATCTTAGAAGATCTAGTAGGGTTCCAAAGATGCCTGCTAAGTTTAATGATTATGTGGTTAACAGTAGTAAGAAGTATGGCTTAGAGAAATATGTCACTTACACCAATTTAAATACTTCAAATTACTGTTTTTCCATAAATCTTAATAAATCTAGTGAACCTACTTCTTATTTTAAAGCTGTTAAAAATCCTAACTGGATTGAAGCAATGAATAATGAAATTGAAGCTTTAAATAGGAATAATACTTGGACTGTTTGTGATCTTCCTGTGGGAAGAAAGCCTGTTGGGTCTAAATGGTTGTGGAAGATAAAATATAAGTCTACTGGTGAAATAGAAAGATATAAAGCAAGAGTTGTTGCTAAGGGATTTAGTCAGAGGGAGGGATTTGATTATTCAGAGACTTTTAGTCTTGTTGTCAAAATGTCTACTGTTAGGTGTATGTTGAATGTTGCTATTTGTAATGGCTGGGATTTGTTTCAGCTTGATATAAATAATGCCTTTCTTTATGGTGACCTTTCTGAAGATGTTTATATGACTCTCCCTCCTGGGTTTGATACTGATAAGTCTAAAGTTTGCAAGTTAAATAAGTCCTTGTATGGTCTTAAGCAAGCTCCTAGACAGTGGAATGCTAAGCTGACTCAAGCCCTTACTGAGCATGGTTTTGTGCAATCTAAGTTTGATTATTCTTTGTTTACAAAGAATTCTGATAATGTATTCATTATCTTACTTGTGTATGTGGATGATATTGTGGTCACTGGGAATAATTTGAATGAGATTGAAAAGTTTAAACAATTTCTTAAGTCTAAATTTCAAATAAAAGACTTAGGAAAGTTGAAATATTTTCTGGGTATTGAAGTTTTAGATAACAAAGATGGTATTTGTCTTAGTCAAAGGAAGTATTGTCTTGAGCTTTTACATGAATTTGGTCTTTTAGCTGCTAAACATGTTGACACTCCTTTACCTGAAAATGTTACTTTGAATCATACTGAATCTGATAATGATCATTTGCTTTTGAATGTTACAAATTATCAAAGACATGTTGGTAAGCTTATATATCTTACTAATACAAGGCCTGATATAGCATATGTTGATCACTACTTAAGCCAATATATGCACTCTCCTCTTAATTCTTATTTGGATGCTGCCATGAGAGTCTTAAGATATCTTAAGGGTTCTCCAGGGAATAGTATTCAAATTAACAAAATTGGTAATCTTAAGCTTTTAGCTTATGCTGATTCTGACTGGGCTAGGTGTCATGCTACTAGAAAATTTGTTTTTGGATACTGTGTTTTCTTGGGTGATTCATTGGTTACATGGAAAAGTAAGAAGCAATCTACTTTGTCCAGGTCTCCTGCTGAAGCAGAGTATAGAAGCATGGCTTCTACAACTTGTAAAGTTATCTGGTTATCAAATTTTTTGGGTGATATGGGTGTTAAGAACCTTTTACCTGTTGTGATGTATTGAGACAATAGTTCTACTTTGCAGATTGCTGCAAACCCTATTTTTCATGAAAAATCTAAACATTTTGAAATTGATGTTCGCTTGGTTAGAGAAAAAGTTGCTAGTGGTGTTATTAAAACTAAGGGTGAGCATCGGTCCAAAACCGGAACGGACCGGTCAAGACCGGACCGGACCGAGACCGAATTGGTCTAAAACGCTGGACCGAGGACCGGACCGAAATGGTACGGTCCGGTCTGGATCGGCCCGGTTCGGTCTTCGGTCCGGTTCGATCCTACAAGGCATAATGTTCGGGTTTTTTGGTAAGACCGACTGGACCGGACCGAAATACGTTCGGTCCGATCCGGTTGGTCCGGTTTGATCCGGTTTTCTGGTCGAACGGTCCGTATGCTCAGCCCTAATTAAAACTGAGAAAATCCATATCACTCAGCAAATTGCTGATATTCTTACTAAAGGTCTTGATATTGAGCAACACAAAATTTTATGTGGTAAACTTGGGATGTTAGATATGTTTAAACTGGAAAAAACTTGAGGGATGGTGTTAAATATATCAAGTTTTTCTGTTTTAAAGTACAGGGACTGGTATTGTCATTTGTCCCTAATCTTTCTAACCCCTATCTCTATGTTAGTTTGTGTTTGTATGTCGGTTGAATGTGCAGAGGTAAAAGTTGTCAATAGCTGATTGTTGCTGCCTATATAAGCCGGAGGGGTGCTTGTCGTCATGATTATCATCTATCTCTCTTTACAAAACCTTAATATCACTCTCTCTCATCATATTGTTAGTTTCGGTTGATAGATCAATTGTTTTGATCTATCTGAGTATTGTATCAATCCTCTATCATATTTTACCCCTAGGGCAAAAAGGAGGATCCATATTGAATTATCCGTCAAACTTATTATATAGACTGTGATCACTTGTGCTCACCTCCATTATCTTCGATTTTAGGAGTTTATGCCAGTTTCGCATAAACCCTCTTTAGACCGGTACTGCACTCGCTAAGGTTTATCTCCCAACCAAAGTCTTTTCTCGCCAATCTTCTTCTTCTCCAATATGAAGAAGGGTGTATTATTTACCCTTTACAAATTCAAGGAAGCAAGAATAGAATAAAAACAACTGTATACGTTAGTTTTTTCGGGTTCCAACCACGCCTAGACAAACGGTCATCTAAAACATTTGTGCCACAAACTTCAAAACATACTTGCGGTCAGCATAATTTCAAAACATAAAGAAAGTCCTTTGAAAATACCTCTTAATGTATTCAACAGCGCCATATTTAAAATGGATACAACCACCTGGAAATGCTAAGGGCCATAGCCGCTCCAAAGCTGAACGTGCAGCAGCGTCTGCAATAATTTTAAAAAACAAAGTAATTGGTTTAGATACGCATATGATTCGAAACCACTTAAAAACACATATTATAAGTCACTCTTATGAGGTGTTTTGATTAGCTTATTTTTCTGGGCGCATGGTTATATTTAAAATATTGAATGCTCATATGGCCGCATATTTATTCTAGTATAATCCTTTATCAGCACCAATAAATTATCTAATCCCAGTTAGGTTACCGAATCAAATTGTGAAGTGCCAAAGCTTGGCTCTTATATTGTGCGTATAAATTCAGAACGAGAGGCGAAGGGTTATAAAACAAAAAGCATGCTCCCTGCACTTAAAGGAAAATGTAACGGTACCAAAAACTGACCCGACCGCATAAGAGACAGAGTTATGAGGTTTCAAGTCAAAGCAGGTTGGTTTGATTGTCAAGAGAGATAAAATACTAAGCTGGAACAAAAGGGTATCATGTTTAATATGGGTATTAAATTATCAGTTATGGAAGTATTAATAGTTGGCCTAAAATACCAAAAATTACTAAAAAAGCTTATATATAATTGGGCTATCGAATTAAATCCGAAGCCGGTAACTTCTAAGAAATAAAATCGATCCTATAAGGCTTTATCAGATTAGGATCAAGATCTGCTCAACTACCCAAGATATCATGACGCTCATGATAAACCATATGAAAGTAACGACATGTGCAAGAAGTAAATGCGTAACTATAAAAATTGCTCAACACTTATTTCAAACAGCTAGCTATCATATAAGCAAAAAAACTAACCTTGTAAAATTCGAGAAGATTATGCAGCTAGTAAATGTCATTAACATCTCCAGTCTGTTTTGTCACCTCTATATAACAACATATATTTCAAAACATAAAACAACAATGCGTATGAGTTTGTAAATGAGAATAAAAACCTAATTGACAACAACAGTATTATCAACCGGTTTTTTGCAAAAAACCTGTGTTGAAAATTTTAACATTAAAATATTTACAATCTTAAAAAATCTGAACGGGGTTAAACCACTTTTAAAATATTTACAATGTAGTGCATGTTTTTCATAGTGATTTAACGCGGAGCTATATACAGAGTTTCGCAGTTTGCGGTGAACAAGTCTCTAGCATTGCATAAAAGTATCTCTAAAGGGTTATTTCGTGTAGTTTTTCATCGCTGAAATATTCTGTATACGTCTGCACTGTAGGGTTTTCATGGCTGAATTTGTGTATAAAAGTATCTCTATAGGGTTGTTTGGCACTAAAATTTATATGCACAAAACTGATATTTTGGTTGTTGATTTTTACGCACCAAAAATGGCAATATCGTTGTTGATATTTATGCATGAAATATGCTTTTAAAGGCATTTTTAATAAATTTATATGCAAAGAATTAGGCGGGCGTCGTTTTGCTTGCTCTAGAAGCATAAGCAGAATTGACGGCCTCAGATCAACAGAAAGCGATGACTGATGAGATAGCAGACATATAAAAAGAAGGACAGGAAATGGAAGAGGACATGGCGGAAACCAAGTTGCACCAAACTAGATTCCATTACGTTCTCTTCGATTTCGCATCGTGCTTTGATATGGTGCACCGTATCAGTGGTATTCATTTTTTGTTGATCTAAACCCGACACCTTAACAAATGTAAAAAAATTCCAAAGCTTCTGAAAATTAACCCCAACAAATCACACTGAGGGATTAATACTAAAAGCAGTATGTAAATGGAAAAAGAACACCTGTAACCATAAACTGAGAGACCATATCCATTGTCGTTCGTTGATTCTGTTGACGTCTGAAAAACTATTGGCCGACAAAAATGTGACTGTTTAAAATAAAAAAATTTAGAATGTGATATTTTTTGTTACATAAAAGTATGAGGCTCAGATAGGGGAACAAATCGAGAAAGAGATAGTACACCCGCCATGGCTGCAAACCTAATAGGTTGCCAAGCCAATATGCGGACAATCTCAGCTTTAACCGAAACCATGAAGACTCATCACAACCTCGTTTATATTGATCACTCGAAATTCCCCCCTTTTCTGGTTTTGGGGCTTACGTGACCCGTCATGGGTGCAAACACGACATTGTGCTGCCCCGCCAAGATACGGGTTGATTGTACCCACCATAATCCAGCAACCTATCGTAGTCCCAAAATTGTAAACACACAAACGTACCACAAAGAAATACCACAAAAAGTGGATCAGGTCAGTTGGGGTCGGGGTCGAGGCGGGTCGGGTTGGAGCCGGGTTAAGGTCGGGTTGACATGTGAGGCGAGTGGGTCAGATTGGGTCCGAACCGGATGCTATCAAGGTATATTTAAAATAAAATATTCAGGTGGTGTCCCTAGTAAGTCAGTGCATCTGCATACACTACAGAAATACAATATTTACAAAATGGATCATGGCAACAGTTAAGAGTCTGTAGAAGCAAGCTCAGGTCAGCTACAATGGAAGTGGTACCCAAAACACGTCATGGCCGCAACTGTATGTCACCACGCCAAGATACCGGTTTTGTAAAACTACACTTACCAAGATAAAAAACGCTGACAAACATCATCATCGCTTGGACTATATTGCACGTCATATGAAACAAAATGGAATAAATTCAGAAATCATATGTAAGAAGTATAGCATTTATGCAAGCACAACAGAAAATAATGAGACCCAATATATGTAAAAAATTTAATAAACACATAGAGCACAACACTGATTGTATCTAAGAGAAGCATCTAAGCTGCTCATCGTCGCACACCAATCAACAGCGGCACCCACCATAAACGGCGGCAGCGAAGAGATTGGTGGCATTGATTTTTTAACCCGTGAGAGTACAACACGTAAACAACAATAATGTCATCAACCAAAGTTAATACTATGAATCCCGAGCCATGTCAAAAAAGAGGGGTCAATCCGCCATGGCTGTAAATCCAATTATTTGCCCCGCCAAGATACGAATAACCTCGACTCTATACGCTCTGTTAACTACATACAAAGGTAAACTGAATTTTTCCTAATTTATCACGCCAAAAAAAACACCACCTTCAACATGCATTAACTCAATCCAATCGGTATGACACCTAGAAACCCCAACAATCACAACAAAAAACAAACCACAAACCCAGCCCCACTAATCCTAACCCTTATTAGAAAAGTACCAACCGTCGCCCTAATTAACTAAACAGGTGAACAAAAAAATACGTCGCAATTAAAAAATTACTAACCCTCAAAGTAACGACACAACAAAATCAACTCGTGTAATCAGCATGTTAGAGAGAGAGATGTGTTAATACAAATAATGTATAAAAACATTATTTATATTTTTTGACCTCTCAATGTAATGCAGATCGGATATAAAAACAAGCCATACAAACACAAGAACTAATCTAAAATTCTTAAAACGAGAAAATTCTTGCTATATATATTAAATTCCGTAAGCTTCTCAAAAGCTGCAAGCGACAACCTAAAATTTGTCCCTTATATAAAGTAGATACTGTTAATAAATAAAAAAGTGAAAAAGATCACAGACAAACATAATTGATTCTGTCCAAAATAAAGCCTAAAAATAGAAAAACACTCTTTTAAGGCCCGAAACGACCCCGAAAGGCGCAAAACTGACAGGGATCGTGGAAAAGCGATCAGTCTTGACCGTTGGGCCATTTTTGAGTGACCATACAAATTTCAGCCTAATCCGCCACAGAAATTTGTTGCCGCAAAATAAGCGCCAAGGGAATTTGTCACGTTGACTCGCTCGTTGACCGCACCTGCATCACAATGTTTTGATAATAACAAAATGTAAAAACGTTTACGATAAAAATAAACGTTTACAAATTATTAATCGTAAAATTCCATTTTTAAGATTAGTAATCACTTAAGGTATGGACAAACAAATCATTAAGCATAATTAGTGGTCAAGAAAATATTTTTTCTTAACCATCGTTTTTTTACAAAAGTATTTTCACAAAAATAAATATACAAAATATTTTCTAATTAAAAGAAAAGTTTTATTTAAAACTTAAATTTGAAATTTAAATCCCCCCCCCAAATGAAAGCTTCCATACCAGATAAAATCTTCCTCACAAAAAGACAAAAATAAGAGCGGAGTCTGCTAGGCGGCCCCCTTATAGGGACAATGGCCCCCAGATATATCTGGGACCGCCGGGACCGCCTGCAGACAACCGTTGGATTCGCTGGCTATAAATACTGCACTATTTCTGGCAGAAAAACACACCTATTTGCATGAATTTTTCCAGTCTTCTTTCTCTCTCTAAAAACATTTTCTTTCTCACCAAATCTCTTGATCACTAATATTGTTTGATCTTGTTTTAAGTGATCTAATCTCTTCTTCTCATCTCTCCTCTCTATCAAGTGCAAGAGAAGAAAATTCGTATTCGCCAAGAAACGAATTGTTATTTAGTGATCTCTCCTCTCTTCTTCTAAGTATCAAATCTCTATTGTAATTATCTTGTGTAATTGTGTGATTCGGATTGTATGTAAATCCGAAAATTAATTATTATCTTTTGAGTGTATAAGTGTTTGTTGAACTGGTATGATTGTGGTTTCTAGCTAAGATTAGGACTCGACATTTAGCTTAGTGTCTGAAAACAATGTAAGCGACGTGTAAACGGTTTTCTCCGCCTGAAGGGA
The DNA here is from genome assembly GCA_026074375.1 of Tanacetum coccineum. Taxonomy (NCBI): domain Eukaryota; kingdom Viridiplantae; phylum Streptophyta; class Magnoliopsida; order Asterales; family Asteraceae; genus Tanacetum; species Tanacetum coccineum. The sequence continues at coordinate 8,332 of BQNB010112623.1, read as the reverse complement.
GCTTATTGACATAGTGAAATCTCGAGTAGGATACTCGGGGAGTGGAGTAGGGCGAAGAAGAGCTTCGTAGCTGAACCACTATCAATCTTGAGTCGTGGTTTATTTTGTTCCTTCTCTCACTCTATATATTGTTAGTGATTGTTATTAGTATCAGTTAAGATAAATTACATTTTTGAATCCAATTGGTCTGATTGGTAGAACATACAACTCGAATCTAAGTATTTTGAAAGCAAACTTTTAAAACATAAAATGAACCTGTAAACTATTCAACCCCCCCTTTCTAGTTTCCATAATTGGTATCAAAAGCCAAGGTCACTCAAGATTTTTAAAATATACTGTATTTTAAAGCTTGGATCGATCTATGGATTCTGACAAATATCTAGAAGGGCAATCCATGCAAAGACCACCACTTTTTGAAAGTGACAGTTTTATTTATTGGAAAAATAGATTCGAGACATATGTTAAATCAAAAGATCTTGATCTCTGGCATGTTATTACTAATGGAGTATTTTTCAACCAAAACAATCCACAAAATCCGGAAACCAAATTAGATGAGGTTATCCCTTTTGAAAAACAAAGTGACGATCTTAAAAAGAAGCTTGCGAAAAATAACAAAGCTAAAATGGTTATTTACAATGCTTTGCCAAGAAAAGAATATGAAAGAATTTTCATGTGTAATACGGCAAAAGAAATTTGGAAAACTTTGTTAATCACCCATCAAGGTAATAACCAAGTCAAAGATAACAAGATCGACCTTTTGGTACAACAATATGAACAATTCATCATTTCTGAAGACGAATCTATAGATAGTGCTTTTGCTAGATTTAATACTATCATTACTAGTCTAAAAGCTCTTGATGAAGGTTATTCTAGCAAGAACTATGTTAGGAAGTTTCTTAGGGCTCTACATCCTAAATGGAGAGCAAAGGTCACGGCGATTGAAGAGTCGAAAGACTTAACATCACTGACACTTGATGAGAACTCATCATGAAATCTCAAAGTGCACAGATGATATCAAAAATGAATGATTCTGAAATAGTCAAAGCTAAGGAAGAAAGAAAATCTCTTACTTTAAAGGCTAAGAAAGAATCTAGTGATAAGGAGTGTTCGACTTCCGGAAGTGAAGATGTAGAATACGCCATGGCGGTTAGAGACTTTAAGAAGTTCTTTAAGAGAAGAGGTAGATTTGTGAGACAACCTCGGAATGACAAAAAGACGTTCCAAAGAAGCCGTGATGACAAGAACGGTAAAAGTGATAGAAAATGCTTTAGATGCGGCGATCCAAATCATCTTATTGGAGAATGTCCAAAACCACCAAAAGACAAGAACCAAAGAGCTTTTGTCGGAGGTTCTTAGAGTGATAGCGGTGAAGAAGATGATGAGAAGGTCAAAGACGAAACGTGTCTCATACTCAAGTATGAAGTGAGGTATGTTCCGAATCTTTTTACTTTAGTGATGAAAACTCATCAATAGATAATTTAGTTTTAGATAATGAATATGATAAACTGTGCAAAATGAGTTTAAAGATAATCACTAAAAATAAAAGATTAAAAGCCACTAGAAATAGTTTAGAAAAAGAACTTAGTATTCTAAAAGAAAAAGTGTCTACACTCGAGAAAAACAAGGGAATTGATCTTGAATGTGTTAAATGTCATATGCTAAAAATTAAGAATGAAAAACTCAAAGAGGAAGCCATTAGATTAAATAAATTTAAAAAGAGTACACATTGTCTAAATGAAATGCTAAGTAATCAAAAACCCTCCGGTGAAAAATTGAGTTTTAGGTTTTAGTTCATTTGAAGCATCATCTAGTGGAACTAAAGAAATAAAAGTTTTAAAAGCTCAGAAAAAGGTGTCCTCTGATGGAGGTCCCAGAAATATGAGCGGCCCCTATAGTATACAGGCGGCTTCCAAATAATTATGGCACTGCCAGCAGCTACGCCTGGATCTGAGAAAAGTATGTCTTTTCAAAAATCTATTTTGGGTCCTAGACCAAAACACATAATAGTAAACAATGTCAAAGTTCCCGTTGCTAGTGATAATGAAGTTAAACAATTTTATAGGCCATTGTCAAAACCAAAAGTTGGATTTTCAAAACCTAAATTTAGATCAAAAACTCCACCACCTAGAAGAGTCAATAATAATTATCCTCTTCCTAAGACACCGCAACCAAAAAGGAACGTTGGTAGACAAAATCACCTTGTGGCTTTCCCGTAACTTGGAACAATTTCCAACATCAAAGTTACATGCCATGGGAAATGTTTCTTCCATTCCCACATCCCAACCAATTGCATCAAATGCAAGGGATGTTTAGCACTAACAACTTTGGACCCATAAGATATTGGGGACCAAATGTTTAAGTTATTGCCCTATATAAATAGATATGCCTTAAAGTCGACTTAGAACCCGATGAGTGGATAAAGGATAGCGGATGCTCCAAACACATGATGGGTAACCGAAAGCACTTCTCAAGCTACAAGGCATACAACGGAGGTAATGTTATTTTTGGTAGCAATCTTGGCGGTAACATCATTCGCAAAGGTACGATTTTGAATGACTCTCTCAAATTGATAATGTAGAAACATGAATATAATATTAAGATTCAACATGTTAAGTAATAAGGAACAAATATGTGATTAATAGTGTAAGAGTAACTTTCTCTGAACATGATAGTGAAATCACTAAGGATGGTAAGGTCAGACTTGTGTTTTGTGCCCTGAAGTAGCACCCCAATGTTACCATTCCGCTGCGTTGTCCTGATTTTTGGGGGTGTTACATAAGTAGCTTTATCAGTTCTCAATAGCTTAAAGTCTAGATTTGCTTTTTAAGGATTTGAGCTTATTTTGATTTTTGCTTATTGCTTTGGATATCTGAGTTTGCTTAGTTCATGCTCAATTTCAGTTGCTTAAAAGTACTTCCAGCTTAATTTTCTTTTCTTTAATAGATTAAGCATGTCATAAGCTTTCTAAATCAATTTTCCTTTTTCAAAATGAGCTTAATTTGAGCTTGTTACAAGCTTTTAAGTGAAACCAAAGCCAAACCCTTAGTTTCTGTAACAGCTTATTAATAAGCTGTTTTTGAGCTTATCAGTTAGATTTAGCTTATGTTTCCTTCATTAAAATTGCTAAATTTTGTGTCCTTTTTAAGTTCTAGTTTTTAGTTTTTCATAAAAAGCAAAAAAAAAAAATTCCAAAAAATTAGGGTTTGCCTGCCTCGAACCCACGACCTCTCACACACAACACACATGCCTTACCATCTTACTTCAATAGCTCATCCATTCATATCTCTCACAATTTAATACTAGTACACATTTTCATTTTCCTTTTTATAAATAAGCCGTAGCATAATAAGCTCATTTGAGAGCTTATTCTTCTAGCAAATTGGATTTTCTTATTTTTCTTGTGTTCCTGCTAGTGTTTAGGATTTTCCTTGAATTTTTTAGATTTTTCCAACTTTAATTTTATTTTTAATCAATTTTCGAAATTTAAAATCTTAAAAAATATATAAAAAATAGAAAAAAGTTTCAGAAAAATATAAAAAAATAATTTTTAGTTTTATAAAAATAGCTTTAGGTTTACATCCAATAAAATCATTTTTACACTTTTTAGATCTTAAATTTCATTTTGAGCTTTTATTTTAAATTTTAAAAAAAGAAATTTAATAATAAAAATAGTTTAAAATAGTTTTCTTTGCTTTTATAATATTTTAGACTTTTCTAAGCTTAAAAATTATTTTTCCCAATTTTTAGGATTTTATTTACTATTTTCTATGATTTAATTTAGTTTAATTTGTTTTTAATTCATAATAAATTCAAAAATAATAAAAAAAAATATTTTTCTTTTTCCTAAAATTTTCTTTTGTTCTATTTTAGGTTTAGAAATTTAGTTTACATTTTTAGGGTTTAATTTTAGTCTATTTGCCTATTAGTCACGTTTTGTTTGTTTTTCGTATTTGTTTAATTGTTTAAATTGCTTATAATTGTTCAAGTTTACTTATTTAGTAGTAATAGATCATCAAATCATCTATTTGCTTATTCAAATCAGAATCCAAGCTTAATCGTGGTTTCAATTTCACTAGTCGTTGGGGAAACGACCCGGGTGATCATACTTATCCGGTTAAATATACGTATTATATATTATATTATATATATTTTTGAGAGTGAATTTTACCGAGGGTAACTTGGTAATTTTCTTAATTGCTCTTAGGTTTATATTATATTGTGATATATTTTAGGTATATAAAACTGCACATCAAGTTTTTGGCGCCGTTGCCGGGGACTAGTGTTTAAGATTCCTTCGTTTTGTGTTTGTTGATTTGGTTTGAAGATCCTTTCATCCTCGAAAGTTTCATTCTTGTTTTATAATTCAAAAATCCAAAAAAATCATAAAATATAAAAAGTAAAAAATATTTTCCTTTTCTTTTTAGTATAAGTAAAAGATAAAAAAAATAGAAAAATCAAAAATATAAAAAAATCTTCCTTTTTAATTAAGAAATAAAAGTCACCAATTGGTAAAAATACCAAAATATAATATTCTCAACGGAGGTATTATCATTTCAATTTCCGGTGAACTTGTTGGTTCCCAAATCGAACTAAAGATTTAACACTTGCCATTTGTGTCTCTACGAAGTACGGCTCACCTTGAAAAGCAATTTTTGAGAGCTACCGTGAAGTAGTTGATTATTTGGTTTAAGTCTCTTCCGTGTAACCGTTAAAATTCATTGTTAAATATAAAAAAAAATAGTGTAAAGTTTTGCTTTTTGATTTTTAGTTTTTCTTTTTATGCGCACTCGTTCGCAATCTCGAAGACGTCGTCAACAACAACAAACTCCTCCGTTTGTTGTTGAAAATTTTGATTTAGAAGAACCAATTGTCGATCAAAACATTGTTGCAATGGCCGACAATCGTACCATGGCTCAAATGCTACAAGCTCCCATCGAGGGATACGAAGATGCAATAGTTGTTCCACCGATTAATGCTAACAATTTCGAGCTTAAACAACCTTTAATCAATCTTGTGCAAAGTAATAAGTTTACGGGTAGACAAGACCCTCACAATCACCTTCGATTTTTCAACAAAGTCACTTCAACGTTTAGACATCCCGAAGTTCCGAACACTTCGATAAAGCTTTTGCTTTTTCCTTTTTCTCTAGACGGTGAAGCCCGAGATTGGTTAGACAAGGAACCTCCTAGATCAATTCTCACATGGGACGACCTTGTTTCAAAATTCATAAACCAATTCTTCCCACCTTCAAAAACCACTTACTATCGGAATGAGATCATTACTTTTTACCAAAAACCAAACGAAACCTTCAATGAAGCATGGGAACGTTTCAAAGGACTCCTTCGTCAATGTCCTCACCATGGCTTTTCAGAACTACACCAACTCGATACTTTTTATAATTCTTTGAATTCAAACGATCAAGATGCCTTAGATTCTGCAGCAGGTGGCAATTTCTTAGACAAGATGCCTCAAGAAGGTTTAGCGATTATTGAAAGCAAGTCAAAAGTTCGTTACTCAAGAAGTCGTGCTAATGATTCAAGAGTGAGTACGGATGCTCCTCTTTCTAATTCTTCACCTTCTAATAATTCTTTCGATATGCAACAAATAGCCGCTTCTCTTGAGGATAAGATGACTATTAAGATGAACAAAATGATGAATGAAATGAAAGCTTTAGTTGTTACTACTCCTGCACCCGTCAAAGCAGTCGAGGAAGTTTGTGTCACATGTGGTTCAAACCATAATTTTAACCATTGTCCGTTAACTCGAGGTGGAAACGATTTTCCCGTTTTTCATGACAACATCCAACAATTTCAACAAACCACAGTCGTTGGTAATTTTCCCCAAAGGAACCAACCTTCTAATTTGGCAAGTCAAATGAAACCACCAGGTTTCAATCAACCAAATGTTCAAAACAATCAAACCAACCAAAACCGATACCAAGGAACCAACCTTCCAATTTGCCCTACCTCGTATCTTGGCATGATTTGAAGTCGTTACCTGGAAATCTTTCAGATGTATTTAGTATTTTATTGGTAACGCGTTTATTGATTGTAAATGAGAAGGATATTTTGGACTGACAAACTGTCGAATAGTGAAGGAAGAAAATTTGGTTTTTGTAGGGATTACTGTTCCTTGTCTGAAGTACGATGTGTGGCTCTCTTGAAATGATCCTTCATAGTGTTCATCGGAAATGGCTTCCCTATTTTTGTTTTCTGGGTACACGATTGTACTCTTCATTTGTTGGGCAACGAGCATACTTGTTTTGCACTGAGCAGAAATTTCGATAACGTTATTTCCTTGACGTTTTACGATGTTTTCCATTTGATTCTAAAATTATCAAACATAAGGTTCTTCCTATACTAGGTAAATGTACTCGGAAACTTTTTAGGGCAAAATTGTTATTTCATTTATTATTTCATGAAAGAAAAGTACAAGTCTTTATTAATTTCTCTGCCTAGATGTTTCCTTGCAAGTTAGGATACATTGTTACAGCGAGTCTGGCTGTCTTGCTTATAGATTTAGGCGGGCTAGAATTTTCTGAATTTGTTCATGATCCTCAACATGCCTGCTCTCGGTATTTGCTACCCTTATCTGCAATATTGTGATCTCACTCTCGGCAGCTGCGAGGGAATCCTGCAAATCAGAGATCAGGAGCTCTTTATCTTTGGTGTCTGCATGAAGAGTGACAATCTCTACTTCCAGGTCCTCTAGTCTGGCCGTCACATCTTTTGGGTTGAGTTTTGATGTCTCGGATGTTGGTTTATCGTTAGAGAAGGTAATGACATCTGGGAAGAATGGCGATGATGGTGATCTGCTTCTCTTTCAAGATGGCCCAGTCACTTGTGATATTAGTGCAGGAGCACTGGGTTTATTCATTTCATAGGAGTGTTAACTCCCCGTAGCAGGAGTCAAGGTCAACCTTAGCTTAGGTAATTGGGTTGCCAGAGAGGTTGGCGAGTCAATTCTTCTTGGAATGGAATGTCCCGTGGCGGCTTCTTGTTCTGGGGAGTTGTCAGGTACGTTGCTGGAAAGTGATTGAGACATTTCTTGAATACACCCTGCATACGACAAAATAGGGTTTCTTCTTCTTATGTTCCATACTTGGGTAAAGATTAACTTATGAGTTCCATCTATTTTTAAGATAAGGTGTATTGCACGCTTTGAATGGTTAGGCATACTATGTCTCGAGGATATGTCTAGGAGTGTTGGATTTAAGCATTGGTATGTTTCTTGTTCGTTTGGAAATTCATTCGCAATTATTAGTGGGTGGTATCCTTATGTTAAGACCCAAGCTGGTGACCGGATAGTGTGGTAGGCTGGAGTTCATATTATTCTTGACTCAGGGCTGGTGTAAACTTTTATGTCTTCCCATAGTTTGTGACTGCTAATTGTGACTGTTGTCTCTTACTTTTATCGGGCGTGTTTTTAATTTCGTCTTAATATGAGTTTGTTGTTCACGTTTCTAATGATGTGACATTCGCCAATTATTGGTGTATTCGTGCTTTTTGGTAGGTTTTTGTATACTTTAAAATACTTTTAAGGGTATGCCGACATAGTGGATAGTAGTATAGGTATTTTACAACAGTTTGTAGGATCGATATTCCTTAATGAAACACTGATATACTGTCAACTATGCGGAATCTAGTTGGCAGTACTTAAGAAGAACACACAATAGTTTCTCAAACGATTTCTTTTATAAACCTTTTGAATCTGCCTAACTTGCAAATCCCTAATACAATACTAATAATTCTTAACTCGTGTTTTTCTATGTTTGTTCTATATTCTAATATCTTCCTAGAGATCCTTTTATAAACATAAGGATAACCTCTAGTAGATGTACAGTCCTTGTATATCATAAACACTAATTGATACTTATCACTAATAACTGTTACAAGATAAATGCTAAACCAACCGTTTAAACTTTATAGTTCCTATATCCACGGCAGTACTTCGATCTTTGACTGGCAGTACCTTGACTTTCTACTTAGCAGTACTTTGATCTTTCATTTTAGCAGTACTTTGACTTTTTCGTGGCAGAACTTTGACCTTTTGACTTGTGTTTCCCAACAAGTATCATGATGTTTATAGTCTTGTGAGAAATGACACTATAAGTTCTATATACATTTGTGTGCTTAAGATGGAAATGTAGCTTATTGTTTAAGAGCCTCTTTGGAAGTTGGAGTTTTGCATTACTTTTGATGATGCCTCATGTAGTGACATCTTTTGATTATTGGTGTGTGGCAGGAGTATGCAATGATGGTCACTAGAGTATAATTACATTGAATGGAAATGTAGTCAAAGCAATGGTTTCCCCATGGTGTGTATAGTTAGT
>BQNB010112622.1:0-22113 GCA_026074375.1 Tanacetum coccineum | reverse complement strand
CATAAATATCCCTGGGGTGATTACTCTAAATGAGCAAACCAATCCTCTAATTGAGGATGCTGAAGATCTTCTTGACCTGATAAACACTAAAGGGACACCATAACAAGCAGTTCAAAATTAACAAAACAACAGTCAACCTACAACAATACTGAAACATTAGTGTCCATCACTAAACCTTCAGTCCCTAAAATGACTTAGTCTCAAATCACACATTATGCATCAACAAGTTTGATGACATCAAATAACGTCTATTTTATAGCATCATTTATCCCGTCTTTATTGCTCGTTTTACAATATTTTATACATGAATTTGTACTTAATTAATTGTATTTATTAATTGTAATAATTATCAAGCATTTGGTGAAAGTTAGCTAAAAGGCACGCATTTTGGAGCACAAACGAAGAGTTCAAGAAAGTCTACTGATTTTGACCACTAATACGCCGTATCATTCTAGAAGTATACGCTGTATCCAAGACTTTGACGAACTAAAAGACCATTTCCTGACTTTAAAAAATACGTCGTATATAACACTTTGGTCAACGAAGAAGAACCAACTGGTTGACGAGAAGAGAGCTATACGCCGTTGTGACAACTGTGACTTAGGCAGGTTAGTCAAACCGTTAGTATTGACTTATGTGCCTGTTGCAATGTATAGTTTATGAGATTTTATGTGTTTATGTGTGTTTATATATGTTTATGTGGGATTGAGTGTGATCATCTCAATGAGATTGGATTGATGGTGAAAATGGTTGAGTTCATTTCGTTCACTTCTGTGTGACAAGGAAATGATTTATGAGATTTGAGCGTTTTCGTGTTGAATGTGTAAGTATTTTTACGTATACGTATTTTTGTGTTAGTAATTTAAGATAGGTTTAGATTTTAGGTGGTAAGTTAAGAAAAATGTAAAATTTCTATTTTAGGAAAATTAAGTTGAAAATGAAAAGTTAAAAGTTATTTTTAAAAGTCTAGTGAAATTCGTTTAAGCAAAAAGGTATAGTCAAATTTGTTAAGGTTTTTATAATAATGTAAGAAAATATAAGTAATAATTTAATTAATAAATAAAAAATAATAAAAAAAGAAAAAGGCCATATTTGGCCGAAAATTAGAAAAGAAAAAAAAGGAAAAGAAACAAGTTTGAGTCCTAATCTAATACCTAGTTATAGTTAATCTAAAACACTTCTAGATAGCCTATATATACAAAACAAAAATCCCTAACCCCCCCCCCCCCCCCATATGTGTAATTGGCAAAACCAAAGGAGAAAAAGCAGAAGAAATTTTTTAGAGTTTTCTTTTAAGGTGATTTCTAATCTTTGTGTAATTCTAGTTAATTAATTTTCAATTATTGTAATCTAAGTATGATGGATTAGGGCTTATAAATTAGGGTTTATAAATTAGGGTTTTAATTTTATGGAATTTATAGTTTAATGATGGTTGGTTGATCATTAGTTTAATGGGTTACGTATTTTGATCATGCGTTAGGGTTTAGATCGCCCGAATTAATTGTTTAATTCACTGCAGAACGTTAGGCAGTTTTGTAACGAGCATAACTCAATCATAAATTATCAAATAAATAATTTACAATATACTGGAGATAACCTCAGAGAGTCTACTTTCCAAAAAAATTAGCCTCGTAAGTTTTTATGGTCGGGAAGTGGGTCAAAAGGGCGTTACAAAATCAGTGTGTAAAACAATAACGAATTTTAGTTTTGGTTTTGATTTTTCTAAAAATACTTAGACATCTATTTAGAAGCTAAACATCACTTGGAAGTTATTTTGTATATTATGTGTGACCCCTGAATTTTTGCTAAGCATGAAGGGAGGTCTAAAGTGGTCAGCTAGTGCTATACTTTTAGAAGGTCAGATTCTGGACGAATTTTGGACACTTTGGATTAATGAATTTCTAAGGGGTATTTGTAAAAGAGTAATGGCTTTGGGAGAGCTATGAGAGGTTCATAGGACATATATGTAGCATGATGAATTTTGGTTTGAATTATGGGAGTGTTTAATTGGTACGTTTAGGACGTGTAAGTGAGTATAAATTTCTGCTCAAAACCAGAAAATATAAAGTGTAGCATTGAAGTATAAATAGCATATGTAGGAGTTGGAAAAGGTTTAAATCAAGTATAGAGCTATGGTAGATAGCTTAGATATCCATCATATTTGAGGTTACATCATATTAGGTTGAATGCCTAATTTATGGTAGCTTATTGTGTGCTTAATTGTTTAGATTGTCCGTGAGGTGTTGTGAAGCTTTTGTTGGATTATTTTGGGAAGCTAAGCATCAGGTAAGTTTCATAGTCCCGCTTTTTAATGTTTTTACATTTGGGATGGAAATGATGCAAAAAAGGTTTTGAAATGTTTTAGTCACTGTGATAATGTGATTTAAATGATTCATGGGCTATACGTGACTATTGTATGTTATGTGCTACTTGCTTTTATGGTTTGAATTGTTGTGCTTGAGCGTGATCGTCTCATTGCGTTTATAGATTTGATTGGTAGTAAGCGTGATCGTCTTATTACTGTAAGTTGTTTCAGTGAGCGTAATCGTCTCATTGTTGTTATGTTTGGTGTGAGGATTGAGCGTAAACATCTTAATGTGTATTGATGTGATTGCATGTTAGCTTGTATGATAGTACGTTGTATGTCATGCTATGTTATGTTTTATTTATCACAGTAATTGGATTTAAAGGTTTGTTTTGCGTGTCTTAAACCTATGACTATCACCAACAATTGTGTTGACGTTTTTAAGCATTATTTTCAGGTGAGCTTCGTGAGAATATTGAGGTTATGAGAAGTGGCTAGAGTGACCGCTAGGATTGCATTGGAGTTTGCTCCTGAGTTTGTTTATGTTTGTCGCCTGGATTTTATTGAATGTTATTTGATTTTATTAGGTTCATGAAGTATTGTTCTTGTATAGGTGAAACCCTTTTTCATTAATACAAGATGTCGTTCAATTGGTTTTCGATATTGTCATGACACATTGTGTCTTTATGACTTGGTTATGCATTTTAGTGTTTCTCTATTGTTGACACCATTGTGTTGTGATGATATCCATCACGTTACGCCTCGTGTTTCCGCCTTGGCAGGGTGTGACAACAACCTACTAAAGAACCAAAAGAATTATCTGAAGAAGAACTTAAGAAGATGACGGAGATAGTTCCAGTTGAAGAAATTAAGGCAGAAGCTTTACAAGTAAAATATCATATCGTAGACTGGGAAATTCATACTAAAGGAACAAGAAAATATTGGAAGATTATCAGGGTTAGAATCATCACAGAGGCATATCAAGTCTTTGTATGCTTAAAGGATTTGACAGCGAAGACCTTGTTACATTATGGAGTTTAGTTAAAGAAAGATTTAGATCAGCAGAACCTACTAAAGATAAGGAGAGAGTTTTATGGGTTGAACTGAAGAGGTTGTTTGAACTAGATAAAGATGATGTGTTGTGGAAGCTACAAAGATATATGTATGATCCTTTGACATAGAGATTGTATGGTACATGTGGAGTACATCATGTATCTTCAACAAGAGGACATGATATCTATATGTTGATAGAAAAAGATTATCCATTGTCAACTGCAGTTATGAATTTGATGGTAAGTAGAAGGCTGAAAGTAGAAGAAGATAGTGAGATGACGAAAGATCCAATTATGAAGATCTTTATAGAAGCCAACAAACCAAGAAGATGAAGTGGTTTGGAAGAATCCTCTCAGAGCTAAAAAGTTTTTAATTCAAGAAACTTGATGATTTGGAGATAAATCACAAGTTTAGGGGAGGATTGTTAGGAATTAATGGCTTCTACAAGTTTATACTATTGAAAGGACTTAGTACTGCTATTTGAAGATTTGTGCTGCTACTAAAGATTAAAGAAAATAAACTAAGTCATTAGTACTGCTAGTTGTAATAGTTAGTACTGTTAGTTATAGTTAGTACTGCCAGTACAAAATGTTAGTTTATTAGTACTGTTAGTTAGTTTATTAGTACTGTTAGTATAAGAAGTTAGTACTGCTTAAGTGATATGCATGAGATATATTAGGAATAGATATGCATGATCACTTAACGCGTTTTGTAAGCCCATTAGGGTTTTCCTTAGTGTATAAAAGGAACCCTACGGCATAGTTAGAAATATATCAATCAACATAGAAAAGTCATAGCTATTAGGCAAAACATATAGTTGTTTTGTGAATCATTCAATATATTGTGAGTTAAGAGAAAGATCCTATGTTACTATTACATTGCTTTATTGTTCCTCTAGTGTATAAAGATTAGATTCTGTATAATCTTTATATATATTCCTCAAGGTTTCTATCATAGTTGTTTTAGATCTATATAAGATAACTAAAGCTTTAACAAGCAAATCAAAGATCTGTTAAAAAGGGATCAACAAAAACCTTATAGATCCTAGATCAAGAGCCACATGGCTCTGATACCAATTATAAAGATCGTTTAGAACTCATCTAGGATCTATAATAACAAAGTTTGTTGATACGTAGCGGAATTTAAACAAAAACGATGTTATTTAACAAGGTTTACATTCACATAAGCCCTAATTCTATTTGATCATGATAGAACGTGTTACCTAACTGTAATAGGGATCAAATATACCTTTGATCTTAGAGCTAAAATGATCTCAAGTAGTGAGATCATTGGTGTTTTCCTAAAACATGATTAAAACACCTTAAAACGCACACAAACAATGTCTAGGGATCTCTTTATATATAGAGTCCATCTATACTTACAAAGGAAATCTAATTGTATTAGGAAACTAAATCTTACCTAATCTTGATCTTTATCCTTTTAAGCAAGTCTTCTAGAATCCTTCATCTTCTAGAATTCCATATTGTCGATTTAGATTCTTTTGTTTCATTCTTTTGTATCATCACATCAATAAATCCCAACAGTCAAGAACTTGTAAAAGTTTATGGGTTTGTGTTTAAGAATGATAAAATAAGTGTTTGTGAGTGTTTGTTTGAGTTTAAGCATGTTGAACTTCAAAAAGTTTGATTCTTTAGGTTTTTCGTGTTCATATGAGTCGAACAAGTAATAAGTCAAGATTTTTATGGTTAATTCATGTGAAAAATGTGTTAGAATGATTCTATGATGATAAATGAACATGTTTGAGTTGTTATTGATGCTTGAAAAGGTGCAAATATGATGGTGTAAATTTTGCCTAGGCGAATTATACCTAGGCGAACTATATGTTTTGCCACAGGCGAACTATACGTTTCCTAGATTAGGCGAATTATACGCTTTGCCTTAGGCGAACTATACGTTCTCCCTTAGGCGAATTATACGCATTAAACTTAGGCGAATTATACACACATGCTTAGGCGAACTATAGAGTCTATATTAGGCGAACTATACACGCAGAATAAGGCGAACTATACACACTTGAAATTAGGCGAACTATACAATTATACTAAGGCGAGTTATACACATGTAGTAGGTGAATTATACATGTTTTTCACTAGGAGATCTAATCATGTAATATTGGTAATCAAATCTCGTAATCTAATCTAAGTATAATTATTCCTTAACATGTCACTTAGTGATTGATTTAGGTCTAGTTTTCCTTAGAAATCTTTTGTGATTGCCTTGCTTTCTATAGATTGTCTATAGTCAGTGTGTTATATGATTATGTGTGTCTCTTGGTTTCATGTTAATTGTCATATGTGTCAATTCTTTGTATAGTATGTGTAAGTCTAATGTCTAGTGAAAAATCAACCTTGCATCTATAATCATTCTTCATGATCTGGATTGTCCTTTAGTGAAATATTTGTTTGTATATGAACTGTATGTGACTAATCTTAGCAGAATCATGTCTTCCATTACTGCTCAACAAACCAAACTTGATCTGGAACTTGTCCCCAAGGAGAAAAGGCTTGAGATTGGAAAATGCAACAGAAGAATCAATCCTGGAAAGAAACAGAGAGAACCTACATTTCAAGTCGTCCTGGATGCTCTTGCTCTCACTCCGTGCTATTTTGCATTTCTCATCACAGCAAATGTTCCTGAAGTTTACATGCACCAATTTTGGGATTCTATCCACAAGTATGAAAATTCCTACAGGTTCAGAATGGACAAGAAGAAGAAATTCAACCTTAATTTGGAAATCTTTAGAGACATCTTTGAGATCTGTCCTAGAGTTCATGGTCAAAACTTTGATGCACTTACAACTGATGAAGATATTGTGTCTTTCTTCAAAGAACTTGGTCATACTGGGGAAATCAAGACAATCACCGATATTGTTGTTGATCAGATGCATCAACCTTGGAGAACTTTTGCCAATATCATCAACCGAAGTCTATCTGGAAAGACAACTAGTCTTGACAAGCTTCGTCTTTCTAGAGCACAGATCCTTTGGGGAATCTACTATAAGAAGAATGTGGACTACGTTGAACTACTTTAGGAAGATTTCACTTACCAGATCGACAACAGACGTCACAAAAAGCAAGACAAGATGTACTACCCTTGATTCACCAAAGTTATTATTCACCACTTCCTTACTAAAGACAAGACAATCTCCAAGAGAAACAAGATTGGCATGCATACCTCCAGAGATAACTATCTGATAAACACTTTAAGATTCGTCTTTGCAAAGGAAGAAACTAAAATTTATGGAGCTCAACTTCCTAAGTCTATGACAAGTCCTAAAATGTAGGAAACTAAGGCTTACAAGACATACATTGGCTATGCTACAGGAGTTACACCTCCTAAGAAGGCATGAAAGTTCAAGAATCCTACTTCTCCTAAACTCTCTACTATCTCAGTTTCACCTGGTGAACCCACAAGGAAGTCAAAGAGAGTTAAGAGATCTACCAAGAAGTCTTCTGATGCGCAAACAGCAGGTGTTATCATTAGAGAAACTCCTGTGAAGTCTCTGTCTAAGAAGAAGGAAAAGATGACTGTTGAGAAACGCAAAGGAATTGATTTGCTCTCTAAAGTGGCATTAACTGAAGAAGCTCAGTATGAAGAAGTTCGTAAGAATAGTTTGAGGGACTTTTACAAGACTCATCCAAGTGGTTCTGGTACTGTTACTAAAATTGCTTCAAGTGCGGCAAAAACCAAACCTTTTGTCAAAAATGAATGAACTGGTGCTAAACCAGGGGTTCCCGATGTGACTGAAGAAGAATCCACTAAAAGTGAAGCTTAATCTTGAGGAAAAGATGAAGATGACATCAATAATGATCATGACTCTAGAAGTGAAGGAACTGATCAAGAGAAAGACAGTGGTGATGACAATACCCAATCTGACAGTGAAAAAGAATCGGATTCCGAGCATGAAACTGATGAGACCGAATCTGATCAAGAGGAGAATGAAGAAGAGGATGAAACTGATGAAGAAGAAAAGAATGACGAGTTTGTTAAAACCTCGTCCAATGATACTGATGATGAAGATGAAACAAAGATTAAAGATAAAGTTGAAGGTGATGAAGATGAAGGAATGGATTATACTACCAATCAGTTCGACGATGATGCGGATGTAAGGCTTAATGAACCAGTTAATATTGATGAAGGGTTGATTCAAAAGGAGGGTACCGATGTTGAAATGATTAACGTGCAAGGGAATGAAAATCCAAAGATCACAATCAATCAAGTCATAGAAGATGCTCATGTAACACTTTCTACTGTTTCATAGAAAACTGAAGTTCCAGTTACCAGCTCTTTCCATTCACCCGACTTGGCATCTAAATTCTTAAAATTTTCAGATATTCCCCACATAGATGCAGAAATTGTTTCTCCAATGGATGTTTCGGTTCATCATGAAGTACCAAGCAATTAAACACCTACACTCCTTACAGTACATGTTTCGATTATCACTGAATCTTCACTATATACACCACTGTCATCCCACAATCATTACCATCCTTTACTCCTCCACTACCACAATCAACACCAACACCACCACCAACAACTGAAATAACAAATCCTCCATCTAAACTTCCAAATTTTGCATTCGTCTTCCAATTTAAAAACAAAGTCATAACATTGGAAAAAGAAGTTGCTGAACTCAAAAAGAATGATCCTCTCAACACTCAAGTGACTGCTCTAGTAGATAAACATTGGTATTTGCTCAAACACACATCTTTTGTACACTGTAAAACACTATTAATAGGACTAAAAATGCTAAAATATGCTTAATTATATTGCAAATATGTTTGTTTGGTATTTTTTTGTCTTGCAGGTAAAAAGAATCGAAAACGGTGTAAAAGCGGGAATTATCAGGCTCAATTTGGTCAAGTTTAATTATTACTCAAAGCCAAGATGAAGTTATGAAAAGTCCCCGAGCATACCACTGGAAAGAGCACAGAAAAACGAGTCCAACGGTGCCCTCAGATTTTATTATGCCAGCCCGTAACCTATTTTATGGGTCGGGCCAGCCACTATTCCAAAAGCCCATACTTGAGCCCAATAAAGAGTCCAAAATGAAAGAAAATTTTGATGAGTATAATGGCTGTGACGTCAGGACACATGCAAAGGAAATTAATTCCCTTGTCCATCACGTGCCATCCCACCAAAAAGAAATAGGCAAATGAACTTGTGTCACGTGGAGATGCTTTTGTGCAATTTTATTTCTCAATTGTGATAAATGATCAAACGGACAAAAGTGCTTGCGTTGAAATGAAGCATACAAAATAGACACGTGGCAATATTTAACCGGTGGATCAACATTTTGGCAGACTGCAATCCGAGGCATCACAAATAAAGGCCAATGATTGGCTTATGATGAAGGGATTATTGGGTCCAATTTACACAACTTACCCTTCTCTCTCCCTATATAATAACACGCTCCCTTCAATTTTTGGGGAGTTAGTCTTTTATTTTTCTTAGTTTTAGCTTTAGGTTTTTAGCTTATTTTAGTCTTGTATTAGCTTATTTCTAATTTTCGGCTTAATGTATCTTTCTTATTTTCGCAAACTTAATGTAATGATGTATTAAAATTGATTCAAAGTTTGTTGTATATCTCGGTTTGTTTATTTCATCTCTCATTTTCTTTTCCTTTTCATATAGCTTTTTCATTAAGCTGAATTTTTGAGCTTATTTCCGCGGCTTATTATCATCAAAAGTTCTCAATGGTTTAGAAAATGATTCTTATAAGATCTCCAAGCTAATTTGATTCATTACCAAAAGTTTTTAAAAACTTTTCGAGAAAATAAGCTAAAATAAGCTTGAATTTAGCTTATTTTTATGCTTATTCCGTTTCAGTCTTATTAGGACATCATATTTTCTGTTAAAATAATCTTCTAATCAGCTTATTTGGTTTAAAGTGAGCTTATATTGCTAGATTAAACTTTTGAGAGCTTATTTGATTATTCGAGTTATTGTTTGAGACGTTTATATGCTTTTAGTTTAATCTGAGTCCTTATTGTTGTTCCTCGTTGTTTTTATGATAAAAATTAGTGCTTATTTATTTAGGTTTTTAGCTTATTAAGTAGCTTTAATTTCGGGTCTAGTCGAGCTTATATCGTAATAGCTTATTTTGAGTTTTTGCTGCTAAGTTTGATATTAAGTTGCTTATCCGTTATTATTGGTGTTTCTGGCTTATTGGGAGTGCTTATTTCATTTGCGTTTAGGCTTATTAAAGAAAGTTTTGTTTAAATCACGAATTAGCTTAAAAATAATTTAGCTTATTTTTGTAGGTTCTTGTTTACCTTGTTTTAGTGCTTATCTTATTCTTAGGAAGGCTTATCTCGTATGTCTAAATGCTCATGCTTATCAGTTCTGCTTATTTTTTGTAATAAAGCTTAATTTACTACAAGTCTACTCGTTGGCTTATTGCATATGTGCGTTTGATTTATAAGAATTAGGCTTGCGATTAAGTATTTGGGCCTACACTTAGTTATAAAATTTGGGCTGTGATAACTTTGCATGCGTTTGGTTTGGAGACTTACAATGGGCCTCTTGTTGCAATTGTGAATTATGAAACATATAATATAATCTGTGCACTATTTTGAATTGTAATTTGTTAACTGTTTGTTGTTTTATGGTTCGAATTTCGTACCGGTCAACTCACGAGGCGCGAAGCTTAAGGGTTTATTTAGTTAGATAGAATTTAATTATTTTCTTTAGCTAAATAAATCGGGTGGTTTTCGCTTAATTGCGGCTCTTCAATTCGGTCTTATTTTCTATCATTTTTCAATTAATTAGTGTAGTTTTAGTATTAAAATGTTTTGATTTCCTTATTTAATCCTTATGAGTAGCGAGTAGTTCAATTAGTGCTTGTTAAGTGATTTAGTGATTTGGGAATTAAGTGTGGATTTGAAAAAAGATTTAATTAATAAATAAACTTCGATTATTTAGATTTATAGTTTGAATGTTTCAAAGGGCAAAAACCGGAGAAATAGTCAAACTAGACATCTAGTAATTAATATCTTTTTAAGAGATTTTTATCAAAATAAACCAACGTTGTGAGATAATTATCTTTTCTAAAGAAATTAATTTGTTAATAAACCTTAATTCACACTTGATGAACTTTTCACGTCACTTAGCAAGCATATTTGTCATTTATATCTTTTAGATCAATTTTAGTTTAATCTTGTAGTTTTAAATCTTAGAATTAATATTAGTTTAATTTTTAGCATAAAAATAGTTTAAAACCAAAACCAAAAACTTGAATGACAATCAAGCTCGATTTATAACTTGAACGTAGATTTTCATTCACCTCTCCTTTCCTAAGAATAATTTGTATGATACTTAGCTTGCGTATACGTATATGTATTTTCTAAATATATATATTATATATTCTGAGGGTTGTATTTGATTAACATCACCAATGTATCGTGAAGAAGAAGCAAAATTCATGCAAACTTTCTGTAGGACATGTTTTTACAATGATTACCGCGACCGTAACTCAAATCGTGATAATTGGCGTTCTAGCGGACAGAATGATTACTATCGAGATAACTATCGATCAAACACCAATGCCAAATCCTATGACGTTCAAAGACAATTAAGCGATTTCATGACAGCTCAACATTCAACAAACGCTTTTGTCAAAGATACTTTCATGGAACTCAAAACCCAACTAGAAGCAACTACCAAAAATCATTAAGCCTCATTCCAAAATCTGAGGCTAATACGACAGGCTTGCTGACAAGAAATCTGCTTCGGGGACTTCTGGATATTCTTCCCAGTTCAGTAACACTAATCAAACACAAAGGTAGCTCATCTACCTTACCAACCACCGCAAGCTTGGAGATGAGCATCGTGAATGCCGTTTTACACGAAGTGGTAAATCCGTATGACCCACCAGTTACCCATTGATTAACAATGATTTTTGAAACTCCTATTCAACTTCGATGGATGATGAAGATGTGGAATCTACACCTCAACCTAAATCTAAAACTTTGATACCTTACAAACCAAAAGTTTCATATCCTTAGTGCCTTAGACTAGAGAAAATGGAAGCCCAGTATGGAGAATTCCTCGACATGATTCGAGTCATTCGGGATCGGCGTACCTTCTTGTTCGTTGTTTTAGGGCTGACTGCCAACCTATGGCAATCTTTATCCAGGAAACTCGTAAATTAAACTAACATAAACTCGAACCTTATTTAGCCGCTTTCGTGAGTGATGCAAGTTTCGCTATGGTCCAAACAAAAGTTCCGTATTAATTGGAAAAACTAGAAGTCTTCTTTTCCATGTAACTTAAATAAAGCTTTCTTTATGCAATGTTTAGCCGACCTTGTTTCTAAAAAACTTGCATTTATCTCATTTGTGCCGTTATTTCCTATACGCTAAATTATCTCTCGAAACTCTCAAACCCACTAAAATGAGCGTAAGATTAGCCGACCGATCATTCCAATACCCTATTGGAATAGCTGGAAATATGCTCGTTGAAGTTGGTTAGTCCTGGAAAATCCTCCATGTATTCAGCAATATCGAGCCACTTAATGTTGCATGTATAAGTTATGAAATATGATGGGTTACCATGTACACGACAGATGGCAAGGGTATCTAGATAGTGAGCATACATGTAACGCGGTCCACCTGTGAAAGATTGAGGCAATATGAGTCTCCCACCACAGTCGGAACCGTCGTTGTCCCCTTGCGTAATGACATCATAAATACCAAATAAATACTCATTTCTAATATCATTTTGGTGCTCGCCGTATGTGAATCAATCAAGTTCTGTTTCGACGGACACAAAAAAGTAACAACGTACTGTTGGAAAAGTCTTTATGTCCTCGACAAATAGTTAAAAGAGTTAACATGATCATGAAGCATGTATGAATAATACGCCTTCATTGTCAATCGCCTATGTTCATCGAAGGATGTTCCAAGAGGACGAACCAATTTCATTTCTTTTGAATAACCGTTTTCCCCATAGACAAAAAGGAGCGGGAATTGTAGTGACATGTAATAAGGATGAAGTTTATTCACCCGTTGCGGTTGCCTAACACGTGCTTCGTCGAGGGAAAACGACCCGGGAGGTTTTTGAGACTACTTTGGTTAAAAGTTCGTTTCTCAAACCCGACGGAAAATACTTACTATACTATTATTTGATATAATCCTTATATACTTCTTATATATTATATATATAGTGTGTTCGGACTCGTATCAAATTTTTGGCGCCGCTGCCGGGGAGGTGTGTTACGATTATCGTGTTTCGTTCGAAGATTAGTGTTTTTGAAGAACCTTCCTCGTGAAGTTATTTTCCGTTTGTGAATATTTTACACTTCTATTTTCTTTTATTTTAATATAAAAATAACCATTTGTTAATCGTTGTTACGGCTCACCTTTAGATTACGTGCTATAAGGAAAGTTTAAGGCGGGTTTGATCAACATCACCCAAAAAGAGAAGGGTTATTCTAAATAGCGCCTCGCGCTTACCGACTCCTTCGCTTTCTTGTACGTATTTTTAGAGAGCTACCGTGCACGTTTAATTTTCGGTTACCAAAAATATTGTTTATTTTAATTCCTTTTCTTATGAATTATTTTCAAAAGCCCAAAAATATTCTCCGTTACCTCTTATCCGTTTAATTCTTTCTTCTTATCCTCTATATTGTTTAATTCTTTCTTATGACGTCATTTAACCAACGTGAGTGTACGGGGTGTGGACAACCATGTGATGGCTTTTATTGTTATATATGTACATGTTCGCAGTGTGGTGTTAATCTTCTACTTGGAACTTGTTTAAATTGCACTTATGGTGATGGAAAGCCAGTCACTTGTTGTGGGTGTGAAGGCCCGTTAAGAGGAGGATTTTGTTCATTTTGCGCTTCAAGAGATGGAAATTCATTCGATTATAATCCAAATCCAAACTCTTTCAATGAATCTCAAAATTTTTCCGACTACCCTCCACAACCCCGATACGAGACGAATATTTGTGAGTTATGTGGAAACAAATGCTCATTTTGGTTACGATTTTCCAACACAAGATCCGTTTATCTACAATCACGACTCGTGTTTCAATCAAAACTTCGATAATAACTTTCCACTAACTTCACCAAATTGTTCACAACAATATCTTTATTGTGAAAACTGCGGGGGTCCTCATGCGACTTTTCAGTGTCAACCGATGAACCAAGATTTCTATAAATCTAATCCTTCCGGTTTTGACCAATTTCAACCCCCGCAGTTTCCCGTCAATTATCCTCCTCAAGAGACAAGTAAAGAAATTTTGCAAGCTCGAGAAGACTTAATGGAAGCCATTCAAGCCTTTTTAAAGGAGTATGATCATATACCTCCTAATGAAAAGTGCATGGCTTTATTGCTAGCTGAGGAGAGATTTCTTAAGATTAAGCAAACTATGGAAGAAGAGCAGAATCAACCTGAAGTTATGCAAGAATTGCTTCTTAAACTCATGAATGATTTGCAAATTCTTAAAGGAATTCAACAAGAGAAGAAGGAGACGGCAGCTCAAAGTTTTACTCCATATTGGAATTTTTCTATGATTGACGATGAAGAAGCTAGAGAAAACTTTATGAAAGATATTTGCACCTTCTTAAGGAAGTTTAGTCGTATACCTTTTGGAGTAACACCAAAGGTTATATTGATAACTTAAGAGAGATTGGGCGAAATTAAGCATGCTTTGACGGACAAACAATATCGACAAGAGGATATTCAAGAATTGATGAGTAAACTCCTTGAAGATGTGCGAAATATAAGTGAAGAGCTATCAGAATATATTAATTGTCCAAGCTGGAATCGTCCTATTTTCTACGACAATGACGATGATGAGTATACTATTATATATAGCAAGCCTAAAGCAATCACACCCGACTTACCGACTGGGGAGCCCGATAACTCTTTAAGTATGGGGGACGAGCATCTTGACACTATTCCTAGTGTTGAGAACCTTGTCCCAATCCTAAGTGAGTTCGAGGGTATTTCCGAAGATACGTGTGATGTACCTTTTTGTAAAGATCCTTCCATTTTTGATGCTTTGAACGATCATTTTGAGATTTTATCCGATTCCAACGATGATGGTACTTCAAGTGATGACAATGATTCCAACGATGATGGTACTTCAAGCGAGTAGTTCAATTAGTGCTTGTTAAGTAATTTAGTGATTTGAGAATTAAGTGTGGATTTGAAAAAAGATTTAATTAATAAATAAACTTTGATTATTTAGATTTATAGTTTGAATGTTTCAAAGGGCAAAAACCGGAGAAATAGTCAAACTAGACATCTAGTAATTTATATCTTTTTAAGAGATTTTTATCAAAATAAACCAACGTTGTGAGATAATTATCTTTTCTAAAGAAATTAATTTGTTACTAAACCTTAATTCACACTTGATGAACTTTTCACGTCACTTAGCAAGCATATTTGTCATTTATATCTTTTAGATCAATTTTAGTTTAATCTTGTAGTTTTAAATCTTAGAATTAATATTAGTTTAATTTTTAGCTTAAAAATAGTTTAGAACCAAAACCAAAAACTTGAATGACAATCAAGCTCGATTTATAACTTGAACGTAGATTTCCATTCACCTCTCGTCGAGGAAAACGATACCCGTGTTGATTATTTTTTATTCTTTCCTAAGAATAATTTGTATGATACTTTGCTTACGTATTATATATGTATTTTCTATATATATATATAATATATTTGAGGGTTTATTTGATACGCGTGTTGAAAAACGTTAACGTCAATAAATATATATAGTAAAAATATAATATCATATATATATATATATATATATATATTATATTTGAGGGTTAATTTGATACTACGCATGTAAAAAACGACTAACATCAAACATATAGACTCAAGACTATGAGCCACCAGAGACGAATTCATGAGCTACCTTTCAGCATCAATCACTGCTAGGATCACAGAGCAAGTCAATAGTCAACTGCCTCAGATTCTGCCAAAGGAAGTGTCTAACTTTGGTCATCCGGTGATTAAAAGCATGGTTACTGAGTCACTTGAGTATGCGGTTCTAGCCAAGGAGTCTTCACAACCAAAGTCTACATATGAGGCTGCTTCTTCGCTTACTGAATTTGAGTTAAAGAAGATTCTTATTGACAAAATAGATGAAAGTCAATCATATCTGACAGCTACT
This sequence comes from Tanacetum coccineum, assembly GCA_026074375.1. Classification (NCBI taxonomy): domain Eukaryota; kingdom Viridiplantae; phylum Streptophyta; class Magnoliopsida; order Asterales; family Asteraceae; genus Tanacetum; species Tanacetum coccineum. The sequence goes on along the minus strand of BQNB010112622.1, from coordinate 6,599 downwards.
GAACACAGAGCATGCTATGATGGATTGATCAAGTCTTACGATCTCGACAAGAGTCTCTTCTCAACTTATGATAAAGTGTATTCGTTGAAGAGAATCCGAAAAGATAAAGATAAAGATGAAGACCCTTCCGTTGGATCAGACCGAGGGTTGAAGAAGAGGATGAATAGCAAGGATGCAAAACCAACAAAAGGTCCGAAAGCTAAAGAATCAACGTCTGGCTCATCCAAAGGCAACAAGTCTTAATCAAAATCTTCTGGAAAGACTGTTCATGCAGAGGAACCAGAGTTTGAGGTTGCAGATTCTGATATGCCTCAAGATCAAGATGAAATCTGGGTAAAGATGATGAAGAACCCAAGGGAAAGGTTGCATCTAAATGTGTTTGGTTTACAAAACCTTAACAACCTCAAGAACCCACTGATCCTGATTGGAATATTAGCAAGACTCCACAAAAAAGACCTACTCAAAGCTGGTTAATGACCCTTACATCTTCTGCTGATAAACCGTCAAAAACCTTTAATGAATTGATGAGCACTCCTATAGACTTCTCTGCATACATCATGAACGGCCTAAAGATCACCAATCTGACGCAAGAAACCCTGTTAGGGCTAGCATTCAAACTTATCAAAGGCACACATACCAATTATGCTGAGTTAGAATATGACTTTGAAGAATGTTACAAAGCTTTATCAAAGAAACTTGATTGGGTCAACCCAAAAGGCGCTGATTATCCATTTGATCTTACCAAACCCCTACCTTTAGTCATGAATGGGAATCGTCAAATGGTACCAGTTGACTATTTCTTCAACAATGATCTTAAGTATCTGTGAGGAGGAATCTTGACATGACGTATACGACTTCCATAACGAAGACAAAGGCCGCACAATATGATCTTCCAGGCATTGAAGACATGGCTCAAAACATTTGGAGTCCTGTTAAAGTTGCCTATGAATATGCACTTTGGGGTATTTCACATTAGAGATATCAACATAAGACCTTCTATGGGTATGCACGAGGCTTGGAATCCACTCATGATGTGTACTCTACCAAACGTATTCTGGTAGTGACTCGGGTCGAGGTAATGAGAAAGCATGGGTATGGGTACTTAAGAGAGATTCAAGTACGAAGAGTCGATAATGACCTTTACACATTCAAGGAAGGTGACTTCCCACGACTTCGTATCAACGACATTGAAGACATGTGGCTCCTTATTGTTCAGAATAAGCTCACTAATCTCTCGGGCGATGATGTTTCTGACTTTGCTATAGCTAGCATGGTTATTCAAAAGAGAGTCGAAGATCTTCAGTTCGGAGTCAAAAGTTACCAAAAGAAGATCAACGTCACCAAGCCTGAAACTACAAGACCTCACATCAGGAAAAAGGACCCATACACTCCATATCAAGACCCACAAGGATTCATTTATGTTGACACCCAAAGGAGAAACAGGTTGATGCGCTCAGATGAACTCTACAAGTTCAATGATGGCACATTAACAAGGCTTCGAACTTCGCTGGATGACATGACAAATAAAATCTGAATAGAGTACCTGCCATAGAGATGATGGAGTTCATTGGAAAAGAAAAGAGCTAATATCATGATCAAGGCTATTGATAAGCAGTTGAAGGAAAGGATGATGATGAGGAGCCTAGAAAAGTTTGTTGGTAGAAGGCACTACGGAACTGACCTCCGGCTACTTCAATGAACAATATGACTTTGTCATATTGTGTTCATCATTATAAGGTCATTTCGTATATTTCATAAACTTGTGAATATGTATATATGTAGTGTAGACCTAAAAATTAGGCATATATAGTGTTTGAGTATGAAGGATTAAAATGTTCTAATAATCAGCTTGTTAATAATTGGACATCTTTTTCCCCGGAACAATGAATATTTGAATCAATTGATATCCAAAATATCAAGATATTTGACATTTTTGATAAGGGGTTGAAGATGTAATTAAAATATATGACTAATGATGTGATTTTAACGACTCAATTGTAAGCTTCTCCCTTCATGTGCTAAACGTTTTTGAATATCGATGCATATGTTAAGGGGGAGCAGTACAAATGGTTTTTAAGGCTATGAATGATACCAAAAGACCGACCATGCATTTAATTATTTAGAGTTATAAGGTGGTTAGGTACAGGTATACGTTCCCATGATCCAGCCAGAACCGGAGGGATCTACCCAGGGACATTTCACTAGTTAGTGTAGAAGTCCATAGGTATGATATAAAAAATAAGTAAAAGTGAGAATAAGGGAATAGTGCCGACTAAGATGGATCTAGTACTGGAACAAACCCAATAAGGTACTAGTTATGAAGTCTCAGTAAGCATTGAAGGGGTTGAAGAATTAAAAAGAAAAGTTAAGATAAAGGGTGAAAAGAAAGAAGCATTCCTTACACTTAGGCAGAAACCGGGTCAATATCTGCTGTCAGAATCACAAAGATGATTGCTGACATTGAAAATTGACATCATAGACCCAGTAATTCAATGCACAACCCTCCCTAGCCACTCAAAATCTCTCAAAAGATTTTTGTTTCATTTCTCATGGAGATTAAACACATTTCTATTGACTTTCTTACTCTGAGTTAGTTGGTATTGAAAAGGTGACAATCTGCTCCAGCCTCCGATTACTAAAACCAAATTTGCACTATTGAGTCTAGAACCAACAGAGATCATCCAAAAATTTCATTAGGAAACTTGTCAAAATTATGCTTAAGAATTCACATAATGTGAAAAACAAGAAATATGTATAAAGAGTCCTACGCATTATCCTTGTGATTTTGCCAGAACATCTGAGTGATACTTAAGTTTTCACAGTGAAGATGGAAATCCTGCTTGAGCCAACATCAAACAAGCTCTTTGAAGGATGTACTTGAGGAAACCTATTCCGGGACCAAACTTGTGATACTGGATATCCGAAATCGGTCCAAGGCTTAAGAATTAACTAAAGCATTTTTGAAAAGAAAAAACAGTTGGTGTTGTCATAAAAACCGTTTGCATACTTGTCACACCGACTGATTTCTCCAAAAATCAATTTCAATGCTTAAGTCCATGGGAAGCCCCTTACAAAGGTATCTGGACATAAGGAAAGCTGAACCTTGAATTAACTGGCTTAAAGTCGGAAAGATAAGGGTATTTAACTTACCGGATTCCACTTTATACCATGTTGTTTGCTTTAAGACACTCCCGGTTAAAAGAATGGCTAGTGCATCTGTGAAAACCCTATCAAAGGAGATTCTATTAAAATTACTACCTGATCACAGGCATAATTATATACAGAGCAACGGGGGAAGCAATGCGGAACCATGGTTGTTACAATCGTATTCGACAAAGTGACAAAGCCACTTTCGTCCATATATGTTGTTTATCACTAATCCATTTATGCAGATTTCCTGACGGTGGTAGTAGTTTCCTGATGACAAGTCAAAGCCAATACCATATGCCCATACTTGACCAACATATATAAAGACATCATGAAAGCTCAAATACATGTTTCGAGACTTCCGCTTCTCTAATATCGTATGTCTTTCTTGAAGTGACGAAGTGTTAAAGTCAAAGAATCTCAAAGAATTTTTTGTCACTCTAACACCGAACGGCTTTCTCGAAGTGACGAAGTGTTATAGTTAAAGATTTGTAAGAAAGATGTCTTATTCAAGCTTTCAAGAACAAGTATGAGTATGTCGGTCGAAATGTGACAAGTGCACAAGACGGTGACAAGAACACAAGATGATGATAAGAGATTATGCTTGGTTGATGATCTCAAAGAAGTTCAAGATTCACATACAAGTAAAGCCTATTAGAACAAGCTCAAGCCTAAAGTCAAAGATCACTACAATATGTTCACAAGTTAAAGTAAAGAAAACAAGTCTTCGAGCACAAGACTAAAGACAAAGCATAGTATGCTAGGCTTAAGATTTTGTAAAATGGAGTGACCTCCCTTAGGGGGAGATTGTTAGGAATACAAAAGTATCGGTCACTTCCATTGATATCATTTGATAGCTCGTTAAGTAATATTTGGAAACTTACTAGGCTAGTTATGCTAAAGCCCATGGAAAGCCCATGCTATAAGCCCATAGCCGGCCACTTATGTAAGTATATAAACCCTTTCCATGCTATGGAAAGGGTGTTGGTTGTTCATTTCTTACATATAGTAATCTAACATTTCTCTTTTCTTTCTCTCTCTAAGTGTTATCCAATCACCTCTTTTTCTCTCTCTAAACACTCCTTATTGAATCCATAACTTGTATGTGTTAAGATATTCTACACATGGGATAATTCCTAACCTTACCACCTATTACTTCTTTAATCATCATGAAGTTGGTTGTTTGGTATTAAGATCCAAACCATAAAACCATTTGAAAAGCAATTAAAGGGATTGATATCAATCAAAACATTTGACACTTTAAGAGTTTTATTTTGAACGAATTATGTCTATGCACTTAGGCTTTATTTTGAGAAATACTCCCATTACACATGTGCATCATAATTTTTAAATATTTTTCGCACATGAAGAAAATAGTTTCGCACTTGAGTTAAAGACGATCACATTTTAATCTGATTTTCTTCCCATCAAAAATAGCATACCATATGATAATTTTTGATATCAATGGATTAAAATAGCTTATATGGTTTGAAAAGCACATTGGAGAAACTGCTATTGCCTGATTACCCCTGTCCATAGAGCCCCATGCTCCTCTTATCTATAGTCATGTTTTGTTAAACGAATTCGTTCCAGATCCTCAATACCTGCGTCCTCTCAGAACACCTCGGTACGTTAGCTAATACACACTCTTATTTTTGGCTATCAGTCGATACCCACACATATAGTGTGCAGATCTAGTCCTGTTCGTCATGAGAGCTCATTAACGACAGAAGCAAGGAAAAGATTTAAAGATCTCGGACATAAAGACGAAGTCGAAAGACAATGACAAAGGCTCAAGATCAAAGATCACAAAGCATGAAGGAACAAGCCTACAACGAATTCAGAGACCAAGACCACAAGATCTTAACGACAAAAGCAATCTCATTGATCTCATGAAGGAGTGTCACAATGAACTCACTTCGGGGGAGATTGTTAGCCTCAAAATATATTGAGTCGAACAATGGAAGTTCGTTCATTATATTAGGTCTCGGTCACTTAATTAATTATACGTTGTAATAGGCTACACGGGTAAACGGGCTCTTAAATGTAATCTAACCGGTCACGTGTATCGGGCGAAAGCCCAAGTAATCCCGAGCCCGGCCCGTAGAAATACCAAGGCATGAAAGCCTCTTGGTATTAAGTATAAATACCCCTCTCCAAGTATGGAGAGGGGGTTGGTTCTTGTTAATTCTCACATTGTAATTTTGCAAGTAATCATCCATCTTTTTCTTCTCTCTATCTTTCTCTCTCTAACTTCTCTCTACAATTCTTCCATATTTTCTCATCTTATTTTTCTTGTGTATCAATAATGAAGTGAAAGTGATATTAAAGGGTAACCTACATTTGGTATCATTCGCCATGGGTGGGTTTAGTTTTTGTTAGTTTTCGTTATTAATTCGTGTTTGTAATTTTTTGTTTCGTGGTTCGTTTTTTTTAAGCAAAGTGATTCGTTTTGGTTTCTTGGCTTATAAGTTTTTAGTCGTGGTTACGTCGTGCGTGGCTAATCCAATAGAACCAATCGAACGAGTTGTGAAATATTCGATTTGGTTATAAGCTTTAAACGCAAGGACCGAACTAGAAGGCATGCTTCAAGGACCGAACGAGATCTCACTTCAAGGATCGATCGAGTGATTTTCGTTTGGACCGAACAAGGGAATTTTAGCTTGGATCGAACTAGGAGGATCGAACAAGAGTGAATCGAACGAGTGCTTTTTAGTTGGATCGAACGAGTGATTTGTGTTTGGATCTAACGAGTGATCTTTGTTTGGATCGAACGAGTGGTGATCTTATTTGGCTCGAACGAGAGACCCGATCTAGATAACCGATCTAGTCGATCTCTCTTAGAATCGAACTAGAGGACCGAACTAGCATTTTTCTTTTGAACCAAACAAGACAATCGAACTAGAGGACCGAACTAGCGTTTTCTTTTGAACCAAACAAGACAATCGAACTAGAGGACCGAACTAGCGTTTTCTTTTGAACCAAACAAGACAATCGAACTAGAGGACCGAACTAGCATTTTCTTTTGAACCAAACAAGACAATCGAACTAGAGGACCGAACTAGCGTTTTCTTTTAAACCGAACAAGACCTTCGAACTAGACAACCGAACCAACGAACCGAACAAGCATTGAACCGAACTAGGTGATTTACATAAGTACCGAACTAGTTTTTGTTTTATGGTTTTTTCTTGATTTTGTAAAATCCCGTGAAAGATACGATTCTTCTCTCGGTTTAAATCCAAGAATTGTAAAATCCCGTGAACATTAATTGTACTCATTCCACAACAACAATCACTTTACCTGCTTAAGATCCTACAAATCCTTCTCACTTCATAATTCATCAATCATCCATCATGACGACTCCAATTGCAACTTCCACAACCGACAGTCAAATGCATAACAACATAATGGCAGCAAGTTCAAGGGATCGTCCACCAATGCTTGCAACAGG
>BQNB010112621.1:0-22113 GCA_026074375.1 Tanacetum coccineum | reverse complement strand
TATATATTTGTGAAGATTTTCCTTTCTACCTTTGTCCTCAAGGGTAGTTTGGTAATTTTATTTCATATTATATTTTATTACTACGTGTATAGATTTACTACGAATCAAGGTACCATTCTCTTATGTTGTTTGTGGTACAGATACCCGTGAATTATCATTCTCTATGACCTCCAATAGAGCATAGTCTTGTACCTGGAAGTATTGCTTGATTCTTATCAACCACATCTCATACTCACCAAGTTTGAATATGGGTAGCTTAGCTGTAATGTTACTCTGTGCAGATTCAAATTCCATATCTTCTAGATCAAAGTTTCAGAACACAAGGCTCTGATACCACTTGTTGATCCCAACTAGATCTTGCAAACCTTGTTAAAGGGTTAGTTGTATTGATTAGATTCAAGACAACTATGCTAGAAAATTTGTTAATACTAAAGAGTATGCGGAATCTACTCTTTAATACTTAGAAGAATATCTATGTAATAGAAAATGGTAATGCAGTAGAATGAGTGAACAATGAATATAACCCAAAAGCTTAAATATTATTATGATGAATAATACGAGTACTCTGTCTAGTACTAGGGTTTACAACCTTGAAGCTACAATGAAAGACTAATTGATGTGTCTACAACCATAACCTAGGATCTCCTTTTATACACCAAGGAGTCCTTTACAAGATAACTACAAATCTTCTAAACTTTTACAAGATATCAACATATCTTCTAATTATATAGGATATACATTGAATCATTCCATACATATCACAAAACATGCTTTTATCTCTTCAATAGTTGTAATCTTCATGCAGCAGTTACAAAATCCTCCAGCAGTATTAAGTTTAGTACTAGAAGTACTAACTGTCTTCTGGCAGTACTAACTATCTTTTGGCAGTACTAACTGTCTTATGAGTTTAATTCCCAACAATTGTGATTTTGATAAATTATGTATTGACCTGGTTTCTGCCTAAGTTGTGTGGAGGGATGCTTTGTTTCCACCATTTAACCATACTTTTCTTTTTCATTCTTCAACCTCTTCAATGCTTACCAAGATGTCATTACTAACAGCTTGTTGTGATTGTTCCAGTGTTAGCTTAATCTTAGTCGGCATTATTCCCTTATGCTCATTCTTCTCAAATCATACCTAAGGATTGCTATTTCTAACTATGGATTGTCCTTGGGTAGATCCCTCCGGTTCTGGTTGGATCATCGAACTTATACCTAACCTTAACCACCTTATGACTTCATCGACGTCGTGAGATTAACTGGCTGTTGGGTATAGTGATCGAACCATAAAACCATTGATACAGACATTTTGAAATACTCCCCCTACACATGTGCATCGATATTCAATATTGGTTTGCACATGAAGGAAAAAGTTGTACTTAGAGTCTTAAAGATCACATTCTTCTATATCACATTTTAATTATATTTTCTTCCCTTATTTTAAATAATAAAACATATAGTATTTGAAATACCAATTGATTAAAATTTATGACATGAAAAATTCTATGATGAGAAAAGTTATACCACGATATTGTATGAATTCATTTTTTAGATTGCTCCCCTTCAACAGTATATATGGGATACCAAGATTTATTAAAACTTGACATTGGAATGAAAAAAATGATATGACACCACACAATGTTAAAGACGGAGTGAGATGCCTTAGTGAACAATGTATATTATTAATTGACATTATAATTTCCACATTTTAATTTCACAAAATGATTTGGATACATAAAATTGACATTTATGAGATGTACCAAAAATATATTAAAGGCTTTGGTTTTAAAAGCTCCCCCTCAAAAATTGATCCACATAAAATGACATTGTAAGTACCATACTTTTTAAACTTATTTGAGGAAGGGAGTGTTGAACACATAATTTTAACAAATACCACTTATTATGGAAAGTTATCACAAATTATATTGTGAACAATTTGACATGAAAAGTTCTTTTTGAAAAATTGTGTTCAACAGATTTTTAAAACACATGATATAAGACTTCTCTTCTATTTGTAGAGTAAGTGCACTGAAGCGTACACTTACCCATGACATTCGGGTCCGAGTTATGCACTGAAATATACATAAGTCATAAAGAAAAATTTAGAAATGACATGTTTTGAAAGCATTTGAAACCCTCGCTCGAACTTCATTTACACGCCCGTGTCAATGTTAATCAACATTTCTAGGTACGTAAATGTTATCGATTCTAATAGGCACGTCGAGAAGATTCTTTTTGGTATTTTTAAAATTTTTCTGATTTTATATTTTGTTTTTCTAGATTTTATATTTTTTAATTTTCTTTTTGTTGGTTTTATATTTTTGTATTTTCTTTTTAAAAAATATTTATAAATCAAAATAAAGAGATAAATAAAAATATTTACAAATTTGATGTTTGATGGATCAAGCAGATTCGTTTGCCAGAACCTCCAGTTCTTCTGGAGTCAAACATCTCATACCGAGTCGTCTGACGAGATACTTAAACCTATCTTCCGAAAGAGCTTTAGTAAACAGGTATTCAGTTCCGACAAAGAATAATTCAACAATAACCTTTTTAGCCTGTTCCTTTATGAAGTGATATCTGACATCGATGTGCTTGGTACGGGAGTGCTTGACTGGATTGCACGAGATAGCTATGGCTGCCTTTGAATCACAATACATAGGTATTTTGTCAAAGTGGAAGCCATAATCTGTGAGCTGAGTTCTCAACCATAGAACTTGAGCGCATCACGCAGATAAAGACACATACTCTACTTCTGCTGAAGACATTGAAGTGCAGTCTTGCTTCTTGGATAACCAGCTGACTAACTTGTCACCACCTAGAAATTATATGCCACAAAATGTACTTTTACGTGAATCGAAACAACCCGCGTGATCCAAATCTGAAAAAGCAGTTAGTTCAAAACCGGTGTCCCTCGGATACCAGAGTCCCATATTAATGGTATCTTTAAGGTACCGAAAGATCCGCTTAACCACAGTGAGATGTTTCTCAGTCGGTTTCGCTTGATAGCGAGCACAATAACATGTTGCATGTACAATATCTGGTCTACTTGCTGTTAGGTACATGAGTGCTTCGACCATACTATGATATTTTGTTTGGTCGACCGAAGTACCACTCAAGTCAGCATCTAGGTGTTTCGTAGCCATTAGAGTACCAATGCTATCAGATGAGGTCATACCATGCTTTTTATGTATCTCTTGAGCATACTTAGCTTGGGTAATAAAGATACCACAAGGGGATTGGTGGATCTGAATTCCTAGAAGTAATTTTAGCTCCACATCATAGACATTTCAAACTTGTTGTGCATTAGTTTTTTCAAATCGTTTTGAAAGTTTTGGGTTTGTAAAACCAAAAATAATGTCATCAATGTAAATTTACACAAGCAATATGTCTTCCCCATGTTTAGTTATGAACAGAGTTGGATCAATAGAACCTTTTGAGAATCCTTTTGATACCAAGAAGTTGGAGAGTTCATCGTACCACGCTCTTGGAGCTTGTTTGAGTCCATATAATGCCTTTTTGAGACGATAAACTTGGTCAGGATGATATGGGTCTATGAAACCATCTGGCTGGTTTACGTACACTTCTTCCTTTAGAGGACCGTAAAGATATGTTGTCTTGACGTCCATCTGGTATACTAGAAATGATTTATGTGCAGCATACGCAATAATAACTAGACACTTCCAACCTAGCAACGATTGCAAATGACTCTTCGTGAAATCAATTTCCTTCCTTTTGAGCGAATCCCTAAGCAACAAGAGAGCTTTGTTGCGAATTAACATATTTTCCTCATCACGTTTTTTTTTTCCAAGATCTACTTCATGTTAATACATTTTTTTTGCAGATTGGTCGTTGCAAATTCCTATACATCTAATCGATCAAAACCGTTGAAGGTTCTTCCCTGCAAACCCGTCTTGCAATCATGCAGAATCAGCCATGGCTTTCTTGAGTTCTTCAGTATACGGGTTCGACTCACGGGTGAGTGCGAACATACACATCACTCGCCATCTATATCTAGCTGACTTCTTGATTCAACATTGATTTGAGAGGATTTCTAAGACTTTTTCAGATGATGATCATTCGTCCCGAACATGTTCAAAAGGGTGTCGTTGATAGAATGTATGCATGTTTGATGAATCAACATGATGAGATGATGTCTCCCCTCATTCTTGTACTGGTGTACTAAAGATGTTGATAAATTCGTCTTCTCAACTATTGTACTTTTCTTTACTAGTATTCTGCTTGAGTTAATGTTCTTTAAGCAGAAGTGACAGTTGTACTTAAGTTGGTTGCATTACTTTTAGTTTCAGGTGTTGTTGAATGTTCAATGGAGGTTGTATCTCAACAAAACGGTTGTTAAAGTATATGGAGTTGTATGTTGTTGTTGACATTGATTAGGTGCATCAGAAGTAGTTAGAGCGGAAGACTTTGACACAACTTGGGTAGTTCCATTGAGTAATTCATCGAACGTCAGGCTAAATAGCAATTCCAGCTCATTTGACGTTGTTACTGTCTCGGCTGTCTGAGGAACATTTTTTTGACTTTGAGGACCGGGACTTAAATTGTCATGTTTAAGTGCCATTGTCAGACATTATGGATCGGGGCTAGAACTGACATGATCTGATGCCATTTGAGGAAATTCGTCAAAGTTAACATGAATGGTTTCGACTATCACTCTTGTTCTCTTGTTATATGCCCAATATGCTCTTGACTGAGTAGAATATCCTACAAAAATACATGCATCACCTTTTTCCTTCATTTTGTCAAGATTTTCACCATCTCTGATGATGTAGCAAAGAGAGCCAATGTGAAAGAACTTAACAGACGGTTTCCGGCCATTGATGATGTGGTAAGGTGTTTTCTCATGTCGAGGATTTACGAGTGAACGGTTCTGAGTAAAACATGCTGTTGCAATTGCTTCAGCCCAAAAGAATAAAAGAACTTTAGCGGCGCTTAGCATTGTTCGAGCATCCTCAACAAGAGTACGGTTCCGTCTTTTGACAACGCCATTTTGTTCAAGTGCTCGAGTAGTTGACGTTTGGTGTTCAATCCCTTCTTTAGCAAAGTACGCATGAAAAGTTTTATTCAAGAATTTTGTGCCTTTGTCAGTTCAAACTGTTCTAACTTGAGCATGAAGTCCTCTTTGAACAAGTCTAAGGAAATCAATGAGAACTTTAGGTGTTTCGTCTTTGGATTTCAAGAAGTGAGTCCAAGTGTATCTGGAGTAGTCATCAACAAGTATGAGAACATATTTCTTTCCATTAATGCTTTCTACCCGCATGGGACCAGATAAGTCTATGTGTAGAAGTTGTAACCGTCTTTTTGAGCTCGGGGTAGTCTTTGTGTGAAAAGACTTTCGTTTGGCTTTCCCCAACTCACAAGAAGAACAAAGATGATCTTTGACGAATTTCAATTTGGGAAGGCCAGTCACAATATCATACTTCGAAAGCAAGTTGATGGTATCGATGTTTAGATGTGAGAGATGACGATGCCATAACCATGCTTGTGATGATGAAGCTTTAGCCATTAAGAAAATTGGATTGGGAGTATATGTGTCTTGAAGAGTAATGGAATACAGATCTGTGCCACAAGAACCTGTGAGAAGATCATTTCCCTTCAAATCACGGATATAACATGTAGAATTCCGAAAAGCAACTTCCAAATCCGCATCACAGAATTGACCAACAGAGAATAAATTGTGATTCAGCCCTTCGACGTAATAAACCCTTTTGATAGTGATATTTCCTTGAACCAGATCTCATAACCAAGAATCGGTGCAATTTGATCATTTCCAAACTTCACCGTACCCAGAAATTTCTCCACAAAATTACTTAGGAGCTTGAGATTTCCTATCATGTGCTTTGAGCTTCCAGAGATCGAAGATGAAAGAATTATCTCTAACAAGCTGCAATAAGAATTAAAGACAATGGTAATTGGACACAGTGGAACACCAGGAATCATAGGTTCCAAAAATAAGCAGTTCTAGATGCATTTCGCTAAAGCTTACTAACATTTTTGTTGACATTCCTATGGACTTAGTTTTTCCATTTGAATCCGGATTGTTGTAAACAAGGATACCACCAACTACATGCTTACTACATGCTCATAATAGCTTCCTAGTTATGGTGTCTAGTGTTTTTTGGTAGTGGATTCTTAGCAACTGACTCTTCTGGGTTAGCAACAGATTGATTCACAGTTCTCTTATGTTCTCTAGTACTAATAGGCACAGCCATGGGCATTTTATTCCTAAAATTCACGCCATTAATATATATGAAAAAACACACTATCATGATTTAACTATTCCATCACCACATTTTCTACAATTAACACAAACAAATGTTTAATTCAAGGGACTAAGCATGCCAACTGTCATCGACACCATTACAGACTTTTATAATTTGAAAACTTAAAATTCCTAACGATGGTCTTCTACGTCTTGCTTCTTCCCTACTATTGTTAGTCAAAGACTCATTCATCCAATTGATTGCTCTTAAGCTGTGGTCTGCTAATACTAGTAGTGAGAAATACTCATGTAGAGAAAGACACGCATTTGTTAGTTTTCCTAATGTCTTGAGGCAACTGTGGTGTTCTAGTTTTGATTAGCTATGAGTTGAACTTTATACATCCCAGCGTAAATCACATTCGGTTCTTTAAAATTGTCATCACATTCTGAGGTCAAAATCTCTGCAGTGCTTTTTTAAAAATCATTGGACACAATTATTTTTGTAACTAACTTTGACATTGAAATTCTGTCTTTGCAAGAGATCGTAAAAAAGTAGCTGGATGTGAATCCATAAAAATGAGTTGTCTTTGACATTTAAAAAACATTCGGTTGGTCGAATAACCGATTAATTTTTCAAACTTAGTTTTCAACAGATTTTCCCTTTCATCTTTCTAGAGTTTCTTCAACTCTCTTTAAAGCAAAATTCTTTGTCTTGTAATTGAGCTTTCAAATCTTGAATTCAAAATATTTTTCACGTTCTTTCAGAAATATCTATTTGAACTTGATTTTCTTTGATAGATTTGTCATTTTTATATGTTCTTTTTAATTTTGTAATGCAACTTCAAGATTAATCGCATGTTTCTGAAGTGCTTTAAAACTCTTTGACATTTGTTCTAGTTTTTGAAAGTTCTTTTTCAAGACGTTTACATTTTTCCAAAGCTTCCAGATAATCACATTGCAATTAGTAAACTTCAATTCATTTTCATTGATCACACCAATATGCATTCATGTGATCAACATATAATATTACCCTAAAAGTCGGATCGATTTTCATATCAAAAATTGTGTTTTTTGAGTGTCCATTAGAATTAAGAGAGTCCTAACTTCATGTTTCAAGAGAATTAAAGTATCACAAATCACAACCATTTCACTCTTTCAAACACAATGAAATTTCTTTCTAAATCACATTGATTCTTTCAGAATTGGGGACAAAAAATTTCCTTCATTGTATTTTTGAAAGAAGGATCTAAGTGACCAAAAAATGTTTCTTTTCGCATTTTGGGTTTTTTTTTTGTTTGCAAACGTTTCCACTCCATCAAAAATCGTGTCAACACTTTTTTTAATTTTGAAAAGTTCTTTAGAGCTTTTATACTTTTGATCCTACGGAATGGATTCATCCATTAGTTTTTCTAACAAAGTTGTGTGTTTATTAAAAGTCTCTTTGGAATTTTCATTCTTAGCAAATGTATGACCCATTTTTGACTCTTTTGAAAAATATTGTTGTTCAGGTGACTTTTCATGTTGTGGAACGAACAAATCATAAAGATTATTCAACTGGTTATAATCAAAAGGTCTAAGTTAAATTAAATCGCTATAATTTGTATAGACTTTCTTTTTGCAAGACGTATTGATTTAATCAGGATTCAGGGCTAACATTAAACAAGATTATCAATTATGAACAATCCTATACATAAACCGACGAGGATTTCGATCTTTTAGCTTTCTTTTCTTGAGAACTCAAGTTTGTAAAACTCGCTTACAATTACGATTAAGCATATTCATTGTTTGAATGATGACACGGTTTGAATACAATATCATCCAAAACCTTGACCATGTTTTTACCAAAGCAATGACCTTATCAATTTCTTTGTCTTCATGAGTTTTGTAAAACTTAATCTGAGCCTCTTTTTCTTGTAACATTATGGAGATTGTTTCTTGATGTGCAAAAAGCTCATTTTCATATCCGAAATTGTTTGATTTTGTAGAAAACTAGAAGGGGGTTGAATAGTTTTCTAAAATAAAATCTAATTTTAAATTTCATTTTCTCATTTTAGATCTTAAAGTGAACGAATAAACACAAGTACTAAACACATGATAGGATATGATAAGTAAAAGGATATGTGACACGGTATTTATAGTGGTTCGGCTACAAGGTCACCTACCTTGTCCTACTCCACTCCCCGAGTCACCTACTCGAGAGTTCGAATACACTATTCACCAATACTCCTTTTGACTGGCGGAGAAGCCTCACAGCGTCGCTTACCCTTTTATCCGGTGCTAAGCTAAACACCAGGTTCTATACAGATGAACCATGTCCCCACACAAGTTTACACCCTATTATGATACAAAGATAGATATCATGACCCAACAATATGGAACATAATATGTCAATGTTTTAGCCATCTACTAGGTGCCAAACACCAACACCATTTACAACTTACACCAAACTCTTATAAGCAATACTTGGTCATATGATTTTCTTTTATTTGATTAAAATGAATGTGAAATAAGATCTTGAGATTAGTAGCTTGATCCATGAGTGATGGGATACCCTTTCTTTAAGAGAGTCGTAGAGCTTGATCCTCAAAGGGCATACTCGGTAGAGCTTCTTTTATTAAGAAATCTACAAAACACTAAAATGAAAGAATCATGATAGAAGATCAGTGATTAGCTGAATATATAGAGAGAGAAGTTATGTGAATGAATGCCTAAACCAAGAGAAATGAGTTGGTATTTATAGGCATGAAGATTAGTGTAGCCCTTTTCTGCCGGTGCCATTGTATAATGGAACCGGCAGCCAAAATCAATGGCACCGGCCTACAGTAACTTGATCTGAAATTTAAATTACAAAATCTTAGAAGATCATAGGTAATCTTGCTAGATTGCTTTCAGATTTGGTAAGAGAGAGGTCTTTTATTAGTTTTAAAATATTTAAAGGTTTTTGTAAATATTTTCTAGTAAAGTGGTTAAAATATGAAAGGTATACATTTTTATTCTAAGAATATATTTAAGTGAAGAGTTTGTTTATGAGAGAAGCGGGGTTAGAAAACTATTGGTTTAGAACTTATGACTTTTGTTGTTTTGATAAGTTTATGTTTTGTTATTAATCAAAACAAAGAAATATCATAAAATATAAATAAACATTTTTACGGTTTATTTGTATTAACAATCTCTCCCTTTTTGTTGATGACAAAACAT
Source organism: Tanacetum coccineum (assembly GCA_026074375.1). Classification (NCBI taxonomy): domain Eukaryota; kingdom Viridiplantae; phylum Streptophyta; class Magnoliopsida; order Asterales; family Asteraceae; genus Tanacetum; species Tanacetum coccineum. The sequence goes on along the minus strand of BQNB010112621.1, from coordinate 12,693 downwards.
AAACTTATGAAGTAAAAAGCAACAAAATTTACAAGTTCTAAATTGGAGTTTTTACTTCCTTCTCCCCCTTTTTGTCAAAACAAAAAGAGCGTCGATGAAAAACTAACTTAAGATGGTGAATCAAAGAAGGAAAAAATATGCTTTTAAGAGAAACCAGATGGATGCTCCCCCTTGACGAATGCTCTTACAAGAACATATTGTCAAGTTTTCCTAGTCGGAGTAGCTACAAAAAAAATGTTAGTCATAGGTGCAAATGATAAATAATTGACTTATTAGTGGGTCAATCTCAATGCTCCCCCTTGACGAATGCTCCCTAAGATGGATTTGCTGAGCATTTTATAAAACCAGCATTAAATGTGTTAAATAAATGAGCAAGATATCATTTGCAAAAAAATGGTAAAATAATTCTGTAAGGCCAGTTCTGCCGGTGCTGTTTAGTGAACAGATCCGGCTTATAGTTGAACAGCACTGGCTGACCTGTGCAAAGACAACAACACTCATCTATTTGGCGGGAAGCAATTCTATTCAAATTTTATCCTGCTAAAATTTGATATCCGAGAGGGGATCATATAAAGTAGATATTAAACTAATCATATTTTGAATAGGAGTTCATAATTAGAATGCAACAAATGAGAATCATAAAACCTTGACTATTACAAATCATGAAGTAAAACAAATTGACCTATGTCAACTAAAACTCAAATTATGATTGGTAAACTATCTAAAGCTACTTGATCTTAGTTATTATCTTAAGGAAATTTGCTTGCAAGGTGGTTCAATCGTTCTAAGCTGTGATGAAGCATGAACATAGTTTCGCTTTAGAAATTGTTGATGATGGTCTCGGTCTTTTGGCAATGAGGACACGTGTGTTCTTGTCCCCTCGAGGTTTGTTCTAGCCATTGGGTTTGGTCTATAGTTCTAAATATGCTTGGTTGGGGATAAGATGGGTCAAATGGGGTTGTTTGAGATGATGTGGTTATGGGATAAAATGGTGATGGCATTTGAATATGGGTGATGGATGTGGGAGGTATGAGACTATTTTCCACATCTTGTGCATTTTGGATAGCCTCTTGGATATTTTGGTGAAAGGTTTGAAGGTTGTTGAGCTCTTGTTGAATGTTTTTCCTTTCTATGAATGGATCGGGTTGAGTGTTGGTCCTATTACTAGATAGGTTAACGGGTCGAAAGATTGGTTCTTGGTGTGTAGTTTATGGGAGGGTTTAAGGTAGGTTTTGAAGGACATATTGGGGGAATGGTTTAGAGGTTCTTGGTGGTGCATCATTTGTAGAAGAGAGGTAAGGATGAGGCTCTATGGGAGTGTTTGGAGGAGTAGAGAAAGTGAGGGCTCTAGGAGCCAATGGAGTTGTAAGAGGTTCAACCACAGGTGTTGTTTGGTTTGAGGTTGGTGGTGGCATGGTGAGTGCTAAAGTGGTATCGATGATAGTATTGAGATTGAGTTGTGAATGATTGGGTGAAGTTTCATTGGAGGATAGGTCAATGTAGTCAATTTTGGCTAATTTTCTTGGAGGATTTTGAGTTGAAGAACAAGCACTTGATACAATGGATTTTTTTTTAAAGTATAAGGGTGATAAGGAAGAGATGTTTGCAGGTATTGAGGTGTGAAGATGATGGGAAATTAGGTCCTAATTTATAGTGAAGATACATGCATAAGCAATTAATGCTTAAACCACTAGAAAAGGCTTAAACATAATCATTAGAATGCAAAGAAGGTCAAACAAGGCAAAGCCAACTACCTAGCAGTAAAGAGACACTCTTATTAAGCATATTTAGGGGCTTGGTTTGAAAAGTGGTGTCCTCAAAAATGAAAACTCGCTACTATAGTACCGGCTGGCCGGTTCCATTGAGCTCATGGAACCGCCTTGCTGCAAACAGCACCGGCTGGAGCAGGGCACAAACAATAGAATTCGATTTTTCTCAAAAAAATTCTTAGAAGTCTAATGTGTTGGCAGGAGATTAGTGGATTTTATTCTAAGGAGGCCTTATTACTTAAAAGGTTCTAATAGTGTCCAAATTTTTTACAAAACATGCTTACGCTAAACACTCCTTAAAAGAATTGTTAAACGGAGAATTTTTGACAAAATAGTTCCTAGATGTCACAAGATAATGTTAGAAGAGGGTATTACATGTATTCTACTTGATCTAGATAAGTTTAAATAGTATAGAGGGAGAAGAATGCATAGATCATAATGTTTTAATAGAACCAAAGCCCCTCCATACAATTGAAGAGGGATAAAAAGTCACACAACACATTATCCGAGTTAACTAGCATACCACACATAATTCAAACAGTTTTAAACATACCCATAAATAGTTTTAACGACACACCATGATGTTTTCCTGAGTAGCAAACTCTACTTCTTCTTGCAAAGGTAGTGGAAGAGGCACTTGAACAAGCCCTTAGTTTATTTGAATTCTGGGGATTCTCCTCCTTCAATGGGATCAAAAGTGTAGTTACCCACAGGATCATTTTCCACTCCTTGATTTGGAGGAAGTGAGTCAGATGAGGTGGAAGTGGAGGGGGTCGGAGTTGGTAGACGAGGCCTTTTGCCCTTGGATTTAAGCCGGAAGACTCTTTTGTTGGAGAGAGATATCATGACATGGTTCATAAGTTGGAAGTCATTAGACAAGGGGTATGGTTGTTTGGACCAGACATACTTAAAAAGCCTAGTGAGAACCATGGCATAAGGAAGAGTCATTTCGCTACTTTGAGTCACACTTATCATTCGATGAGCGATATAGTAAGCAAGATTGAAGCGTTTGCCAATGGTAAGACAATAGAGAATGTAGCTTAAGGATGCATTGGGGTGATCCTTGTAACCGGTGAGGCTTATGGCATTTTCACTAATGATGATGTTCCATTTCTTGAATTCATCTCTTAATTCGGTGTTGATCATTTGAAAGTGGTCGAGAACAACGTCTTCTCCTTTGATTTTTTGATACTTGGGTTCTGTTCTTGTGTGGAATAAGGCATCACGAATCAAGGTTGGATCTTCATGAAGAGGAGGATAGAGGTTTGGGTGAGGATCACAATGTCTTGAAAGGGATGGGATAGGCCATTCGGAAGTGTACACACACACACCTTCACAAAGAATTTTGAGAATTTGAGCAAAGTTTTCAAGAGTGAGGGTGGTTTCGACATTGTCAATGACGAAGGCAATGGATAGAGTTCCATTGAGGTTTCTAATAAAGCGAACACTTTTGTAAAATTGTAGAACGAAAACGGGGCAAATTTGTTCATTGATGTTGAGAAGACAATCAAAACCAATTGCCGTAAAGATGTTGTAAAGATTTGGTTCGTCCTCGAGGAAGTTAGGAAGGACGAACCGTCCTTCATGAAAGAGTCGATCTACAAGAGAATTGTAAACCTTCCTTTCTTCACCGGTAAAGCCTCCGGTACGATGATACTTGGGGATGTAGTAGGCGGTGTCATGATGATCAACATTGGTTGATTTCGGCAAGATGCTCAGTTGGGTGTTTAGAGATGTGAAAAAGGGTGAAGCTTTGCAAGATTCATCAATGGTGATTTCTTGGGGTGTATGAGTTTCAAACAGTGAGAAAATAAGAAGAAGACGTTTAGTTATGTCAGTTCTCCGGTTCTGCCGGTGCTATTCGCAGAACAGAGCCGACTTGGTTTAACAATGGCACCGGACAGGACTAGTTTTTAAAAATAATTTTTTTTGTTTATAGTGTTATTATTAGTTTTTTTGCGCTCTTGTAAAATGGCCTCCTTATTAGTTTTTTTGTTTTCTACAGAAACATAAAACAAAAAAAAATATAAACTTTAATGAAGGATTACATATACATTGATTCAACTCATAACACGATACATAAAATAGGAAATACAACAGTAATATAAAAAGCTAGAATGAACAACACGTCTCCATGCGAAAACTTGATCATAGGATATATGAGTGTCACACCCTGCCAAGGCAGAAACACGAGGCATAACATCATGGATATCATCACAACTCAATGGTGTCAACAATAGAGGATCACTAATTTTATAAATGATTATAAAAGACAGAGTGTGTCATGACAATACCCAAAAACAACAAAAGAATCCGCACGGCGTCTTGCTTTAATGACAAGGGAATCATCAATACAAAGACCATGAATTGCAAACCTAATACAACCAAATGAGCATCCAATAATTCATGCAAACACATACGAAAAAAAAAACTTCAATGAATCTTCCAATGCCATCCTAAGGTCTCTCTAGCCACTTTTATTAACTTAACATCTTCATGACGCTCACCTGAAAATGATGCTTAAAAACGTCAACATAAAGTTGGTGAGAGACATAGGTTTAAGACACGAATTAAAGATTATCCAATCATTTCTGTGATAAAAGAAAACACTGCATGACAATAAATGAGCTATCATATAGGCTAACATGCAAAACAACAAACCAATCACACTTGGGTAGGAACGTTACCCCCGATCCACAACAATCCAAGAGGGGCAGGCGTGCCCTCGACCCAAGTCATGACTCCACTTGATCACATCACAACACATCAAAAGGGGCAGGAACGTGCCCACGATCCAAGCCAACCCGGCTCCAATTGACCACATCACAATACATTTAGCACATACACATAATAGCCACGTAAAGTCCATGCATTTTAGACAACCAATTATCACAGTAATCAAATCATTTCAACATTTCAAACCATTTGCATCATTTTCACCCCAATAAAATCATAAGAAAAGAGGGGCTATGAAACTCACCTGAATGCTCAAGCAATTCCAATTCCTTTGCACAAAACTAAACAATCAAAACAACACGTGTTACACGCTACTAAGCCAAAAGCTTAAGCACATGCAACAATCATATGATGGATGTCTAAGGGTTTGATTAACCACCATGGGTCACCCGGACACCATGCCCAACCTTAACCACCTCAATATCACATTACTATATACAACTTCATTTTAACCAAAACTGCAGAATTTTGGGGTGACTTTACCAACCTAAAACCCATACTTAATGACCCTCATAATTCATACCAAAAATCATACATGTTCCTTCAAGAGTATATTAACCACATTATGATTCCCAAGTATTAATTATATGTGTAACCACCTCTAATAAAATCAAACTTCAAAACTGACCTAATTCGGATCTGATTGCACACTAAAAAGTATAACCTTAAAAACCATACTTAGACAACTAATTAGACGATTTCCTTTGGAGGATTTTTAATAGACACATGTAACTTAACTTCTGTAGAAGGGCCAAGTCCAATTCAAATTTTAAGTGGGGGTTTCACCTTCCCAAACATGACCTAAATCTGACCCGAAAACACAGTTTTGACAACGAATCTTGTAACCATTATTTGACTGACTTCCACTCACTTTTAATTCATGAAACCAATTGGGTTGGAAAGTAGACTCTTTGTAGTTAATTTTAGGCTCAAAAAAATCATTAAAAGCTATCCGTATGACCGAGTTATGACTCTCGCAAGGTGACCTAAAATTCTGACCAGATTCCAGTTACGAATTTAACATGATAAACCCTAACTATTCACCTCTAATTCCTCATTAAACTTTAAAAACGATTTCCAATGATAAAAACCCATTAATTACATCATCAATTACAGATTATTAAAACCCTAATGATCCATCAATGATTATTACATGATCAAAGGATTAATAACTAACAAGGATTAGTGATCTATACCTTAAACCTTCGATTCTTGCAACACAAATTCACCAACTCATGTAATCTTTAACCTAGCTTCTTGAATCGATTTTTCTTGGGTATTGGGGGCTGAAGTAGGTCGAAATTAGGGAGAGGGGAGGGAATAAGGGCCAGGTTTTTATTATAAATGCATTATTAGCCTAATCCTAATCCAACTAGAAGTTGTTTTCAACTTAAACTTTTTTTTTCCTTTTTTTTTGTGAAATTCGTTTTTTTCAATTAATGTATAAAAAAAATATTTTTTTTTATTTTATTTAATTAATACCTTCAATACCTTAAGTTTTTATAAAAACCTAAGCTAATTTCGTAAACCATTTTGTTTAAAAACTACTTTCTAAATATAACTTCCATTTCCAAATTCACTTTTTATTTTTAGAAAGTTTGCTACAAACTTCTATATTTCACTCACTTATTTCATTTCTAAAATGCCACATTCCGCATAAGAAGCTTAACACAAAACCATCCAACTATTGATGTAGCATAGCATGCAATATGCCATTCTTTTTTCCATTAACACTAAATCTTATTATTTACATACGTACATACATAATACGTACACATAAAATACGTACAAACTTAATACTTACACAATTAACGCAAAAATGCTCAAATCTCAATAATCATTTCCCCGTCACTCAAAAGTGAACGAAATGAATTAGCTGACCCTTCACCTATTTTTGCTTGATCTTGTACCACCATTGTTTGGAATAATGGTGTTTCCCTTCTAGAAAAACCTTTCCTTACCCTTCTTACATTCCCAAATATCTTCTTAGTGTGAGAGGGTGCAATATATATTCTGGTGTGAGTAGGCATCCCTTCAAGTTGTTTATCTAGTAAATCTATCTGTGGATTGCCCTACACATTAGATAAGAAAATTAGTTTCTTTTGAGGACCCAAGCCATCACTGACTTGGATCTGCCGTGTGCATCAATATAATCAAACTTCTTTAGGGTGATTGATGCACTGTTGTGTTTAGAAACATGGTCTAAAACTTTAGTCTTTGGTTTTCAAACCCAACAAGTTGAGGCCTTAATAGCATTAACATTATTTCCCTAAACAGTATTAACTACTGCTTTTGGCCTAGCAGTATTAACATTTTTACCCCTAACAATATTAACTCTTTGATTAATATTACTGTTTTTAAATGTTGTGTTATTATTAATAGGCCTATTAACAGTTGAATGTGCTGTTTTAGAAAGATATAACATTGGTCTAGCAGCATTTACTATTGTTTTTGAACGAGCAGTATTAACTTGTCTTGCAGTATTAACTGATACTGCTATTTTTGAAATATTTTGTCTAGCAGTATTAATTGATACTAAGCCAGACTTCATTAGTACTGCTCTTGGAACCATATTCTTTTTAGCACAGGGGTGAGTCTTTTTATCAAAATTTTGATGATTCACCCTTTGAGCATTGTTCCAAACAGGTTTTACCCTCCTTTGATTTTGAAACTATTTTTGATGGTAATTGCAATCAACTTGCAAATGATCAAAGCTTCCACACACATAACAGGCCTTATTAAACATCTCAAAATTGCTTCCAAGTCTTTAAGACATCACATTGTTCCAATTTCTTTCATTTCCTCTAGGAATGTAAGTGTTTTGCCTATATTTCTCAGCTTGTTTAATAATTTTCCTAGTAGTTTTCTCTTGTTGCTTAGGTTTGACAAACTCTATCTTAGCAATACTAGGCTTAACTGTTTTCTTCTCAGATTTAAGCTGAGACACATTTTCTTCCTCACTATCTGACACCTATTCTTCAATAATTGGGGCATCATCATTCTTTCTAACTATCTCAGACACTTCTTAATCAGACTTTCTATTTTCAACTACATCTAAACTAGTAAAAGACAAAACAAGTGTTGGAGGCATAAAATTTCCTATGTAGGGAGGTGGAACTGCATTATATTTTTCATAGCCTAAACCTTTCTTGCAATTGTCAACTATCTGACACTCTATGAGCTTGTCTAAACTTTTAGATGCATTTTCAAATTTATCTACATTAAATTGAATGCTATCTTTTTCTTTTTGAAGTTTTTCAAGCTTCTTCCTAACCTCACTAATAGTTATTTATCCTACTTGAATATCCTATTTTAAGCCATTAATGTTTTCTACATAAACATACTCATTCTTTTTATAAAATTCAAGTTTTTCTTCTACTGATTTTAAACCTGTTTTATAACCTAAAACCATTAAACTAGATTTCTCTAAATCTCTTAATAGTTGATCATTTTGAGATTTAAGTAATTTAACAGTTTCCATACAAGATTTTGAACAATTTGAATCATTGGATACCTCTGAGTCAGAACTTGAAGATGAGTAAGCCATGAGTGCATAATTAGGCCCTTCCTCTGCCTGATCACTCCAGTCATATCCACCAAGACCATCACATGACACCAAAGCTGTGGAAGTAGATGTTTCCACAGGCACACTCCTTCTTGAGCTTTCCTTCTTGTTGTCTTGATTTCTTGGAGCTCTGCACTCCCTAGCAAAATGTCCCCTCTTGTGGCAGTTGTAGCACTCCACTTTGGACTTATCAAAACCAATAGTCTCATTGCCATTAACAGTAAGCTTCCTTCATGTATTCTTCAAAAACCTTCTAGCCCTCATGGTCAACATGGCCATTTGCCATCTCAAATCCATCTCTTCTATGTCATCAGGATGGATTTGTTGCAAGTCCTCATGTGCAAGTTGAGGAATATTTGGTTGACTAGCAAAGAATGAACAAATAACAACATCACTCAAGTTATCAATATTTGTAGAGCAAGCAGTATTAACTTGAGTGCTAGCAGTAGAAACTCCATGAGTAGTATTAACTGCTTCATTAGAGCTGCTAGTGTTGTTATTAGAAGAGGACACAAAATCCATGTTCTGTGTGCTTGAACTTGAGCTAGAGATCCCTTTAACTTCTGGTTCATACACCTTGAGATTGTTGTGGAGATCATCCATGTTCATTGTATCCAAATCAGCTTTATTCCTCCACACAACAACATGTGTGTTCCACTCAGGTGACAAACTTCTTAATAACTTTTGATTAACATCTTCTTGTGAAATCTTTTCACCCAAAAGCTCTAACTGACTCACAAGCTTTTGAAGCATATCAAAGGTTTGATTAAGCATCTCTGAGCTTGGAGCAGTGAAGTTTTCATATTGCTGCTTTAAGAGATTCCTTTGAGTCTTTTTAGTAGCTTCATTCCCACTAAATCTTTTTTCAATAGCTTCCAGCAACAGCTTAACCTCCTTTATAGAGTTAAACTTTAATTGATGTTCATTGGGAATGCCTATCATTAAAGTACTTTTAGCTTTCACTTCTAATCTTCTCTGAGCCTTATCTTTAACAAATGTAATAGGCATCACTGTTGTAACACCTCCCACAACTTGTGTTTTTGGCAAGGTTGCACCATTCTCTATGACTTCCCACAGTGCATAGTTTATCATCTGGATGTATTGTTCAATCTTCATCCTCCATAACTCAAACTCACCCGGTTTAAGCATGGAAATTTTGGATGCAGCCACCATGTGTGCAGAATCTTGATCCATATCTTCTAGCAAAGTTTCTCAAAGCAACAAGCTTTGATACCACTTGTTGGTCCCACTTCAACACTTTTATAGATCGAATTCCTTAAGCTTGTTTAAGGTTTAGTTATATTAGATAAGTCTAACACAACTATAGTAGAAACTTTGTGTCAATGTATTAAAGATTATGCAGAATCTAATCTTTAATAAGAAGAATTTTCAATGGAACAATAAAACACAATGAACATATAATTCAACAAAACATAAAAGCTCCAATATTATTAAGCAAATAATATGAATACTCTAGAAGTATTAGGGTTACAAAGACCTTGAAGCTATGAACTATACGACTTTGTATATTTTTTTGTATATGATTGTTATATCAAACTTTATGCCCTAGGACCTCCTTTTATACACCAAGGAGTCCTAAACGGCTTACAATACTTTCCTATGTAATCATAATCTTCTTAATAAATAACTTATACATATCTTTTACCAAAATATCTCATACAAATCACATAAGCAGTACTAACTAACTCAGTAGTACTAACTTCTTCACTAGCAACATTAACTCTTTCAGCAACATTAACTCTGTACTAGTAGTAGTAACTTTTGTACTAGCAGTAGTAACTTTACACTAGCAGTACTAACTACTTAGCAGTTTTTCTTCTAAGTCTCTGAGCAGTCCTAACTTCTACTAGAAGTAGTAACTTCCTCTAGCAGTAGTAACTTTCTTTAGCAGTCTTAAACACTTAGAATAATTTTCATTGAAATTCTCCAACAGCACTAACTTTGACTGAGTAGCATTAACATCAATAAGAACAGTAGTAATTCCAAACAACATCAAGAAGCTTTTTAATCCCAACACATTTCTTGCATCTTTTACATATACATCTCACTAGTTCAGTACCATGACTAGTTCATCCAAGACGAACTCACCCAACCATAAGAGAAAAACCGCAAGAATTAGTGTCAAATCTTCTACTTATGTTAACCTTGAATCCTCAAGTGAGGAACACCACAATGAAAGAACACCATCACCACCTCCACAAAAGAAATCTCTTTCACCACCACATGCACCATCAAAATCTACTTCTAGTAGGAGTACCTATCAAACCACTTCATCCTCTCCTAGTGAGTCTCCAACACCAACTCATGTTGCTCCACCACTAAAGCTACGATTTGTCATACCAATGAAGCTTGAACCTCAAGAACTTCTACTACAACAAACACCACCTCATAATACACGTGTTTTAACCATAGATAATTGGCCATCGGGTCCCTCAAATTCGTCACCACCACCTCGTGTCTTACGTCCACCACCCGGATTTGAACATCCACCATCACCTCAACCATTGTTGGTTTACATCAACAACAACACATCTCAACTAGAAAATTGATGACATCAAATAACGTCTATTTTATAGCATCATTTGTCCCATGTTATTAACCCATTTTGTATGATCATTGCAAAGAATTGTTAATTAATCGTTCATATTTAAGAATTGCAGTAATTATGGAGTACTTGGTGAAACTTGACTAAAAGGCACGCATTCTGGAGCTCAAATGAAGATATTATGAAGATTACTATTCTGACTACCAATATGCCGTATCCATCAAGGAAGATACAGCATATCCGTGCCTGCACTCACCAAAGACCACAAAGGAAACAAGTTCAATACGCCGTATCCAGTGAAGACCAATACACCGTATTGGAGATATAGTATGTGAATATTCTGGAAGATATCAAACGTGGTCCCTACTCTAAGAAATTCCAATACGCCGTATCTAATACCTTGGATACGTCGTATCGACACCGACTCCATACCCTATAAATACAAAACTTAAAAATGAGTTTTAAGTGTGCTAAATCATATTCTCGATACCTAAACCACAAAAGTCAATTTTCAGAGGAGAAAAAGAGCAGAAAAGGTCTTGAAACGCATTCCAATCCATTGGAGACAACGTGTAATTTCTTATACTTTTGTAATCGTTCAGTTTTTGGTATCATTCATTAACTCGGTTAGTTTACCTCGGCTAAGCCATTACTCTTGTATTAATTATGATGTTAGAAGGCTAATACCTTCGGGTATTAGCCATTATTATAAAGATCTGAATGTTTGGTTTTGTTTATATCTTGATTTCTTAATTTATCATTGCATGCTCGTTTATGTTTATCAAATATACTTATTTACGTGCTTTTGTATGCGACCTATTATTCAAAGGGATCTAGTGATACGGACCAAGTAATCTAGGTGCCGGGATAGCTCTCCATATAGTAATTTATACATCTAGAATCATAGGATCATAAATATTTCCCTTCTAAAACCGTGCTAAGGATACGCTTCTCGCTTAACTAGTTAACAGAAATTGCCTTTGGTTTATTGAACATGTTCACTAGTAGGTGAATCTAGATAATTCAACAAATAATGTTCTGATTCCATTGGATAGTTAGATAAGTGGACTAGTAGAGTATAAATTGCCATTAAGCGATAAGTGGGTAAAGTCTCTATGAGCTAGGGTTTAACAAGATCACCATTGCTTTAATCCCTAAGATAGATTATAATCAGCAAATAAGGATGCTTTATGCGGATACTTTAATTATGACAGAATTAATGTGTCTAGGTCTTAGGATGAAATCCCGCCTAAGTCTAAGAATGATATGCCTCTTCGAGATAAGTAATCATTGCACTGAATAAACAAACCAACTTTTTAATCGGATTAATGATGGCTAATATAGTTTTCTATCATAAGGCTCAACCGCTCTTTTATCTTCTGATAATTTGCTTGCGTGGGTTAAAGTGTCTTGAATTAATTGTAGTCACCAACCAAACCCATGCCAGTTTCTCAGGCCGAAACCCCCTTTTACCTGTTCAAATTAGGAGTAGAACTAACATAGGATTAGCATAGGTTTGACTTAGATTAGAATGAACTTAGATTAGTAAACCAAAATATTAATAAATTGAGAGATTTAAGCTCGCTTCAAGTGTTTGACACCCTACTTACCACGAATCTACCACCGATCGGGTACACTGCCCGTTAAAGTGTTGTTTTTGGTTAAGTCGGCAAAATATAAATTTAAAACTTGAATCATAAAAATATACACCACACAACGACACATCAAGTTTTTGGCTTCGCTGTCGGGGAGTGAAATTTAATCTTGATTGTTATTTTATATTTTGGTTTTTAACATTAGATCTAACCCTTAGGAGTAATGTAAATTAGATTAATGTATATTTTTGTATATTCTGTATATTTTGTATATTTGTTAGTTTATTTGTGTGTTTAATTGTTTCCGTACTTAATTGTTTTCCTAATACACTGTTCTGGTCGATAACTCGATACGGCATATCCACTTCATTGGATACGGCGTGTAACACCCCCAAAATTGGGTCGCAGCGGAATGTATTTCCGGGAGCGTTACTTCATAATACCATTGCACAAGTCATGAGA
>BQNB010112620.1:0-22113 GCA_026074375.1 Tanacetum coccineum | reverse complement strand
TGTTGCCGATATATTACAACAAAAGCAATGTGCTTGTTTGTGATCCTATTGACCTAGGTTCGATCCTTGTTGTGGTCAGTTTCTGGGTTTAATTTTTTCTGACAGTTTTTGGTTCGATCCAAACGCATACTACTTAGGTGTTTGGATCACTTAGGTGTTTGGATCGGATATACAACAAGCATTAAACACAAGTTGTTTTGGTAATCCTGATTACTTATTTAATTTATATGTGTTAATTCATAATATTATTCTAGATACATCCGTTGCGTACTCGTAGTTAATGGTTAACTAGATTATAAAATCCCAACAAAATTAAGCATTTAAGTGACTTATAGATGTGTTGTGTGCTTAATTGCTGTAACTGTACAATGTTTTGCTGTTATTTTATGAATTACTTGATTCATCCATGGCTTGGTTGGTCATTGAGTAAAGTTATGCATACATACGCAAACCATCAACCAGAGATCAAGTTTAAGTTTGAATTCTTTTCCTTTTCATAAATATTAAAAGACCTCCGTCAACAATGTCAGAGAAGGCTAAACTTTCTAGACTTACAACTATAGGCTAATAGTGGCTTGATTGATGACGTACCCTGAAACTGCCCCTCCCGGAAATGTCTATGTCTTTAGCTAGGTTAGAGTGTTAAGACATGATACTTGGTCCAAAGCCTGGTTAGGCCTTGATGTTCACTCCTAATATTCTGTCAAAATTATCAACTAAACATCACTCTCCACTTGTGTTGTAAAACTACTTGTAGATTTTTTATTTGGCAGGCAAGAACCACTTATTGAATAATGTTATTATCTATCAACAGTCCAAAAGGCCCGGGTATAATTTAGGCGATGAAATAATTGAGAGACGAGAGGGCAAGAAATTTGGGTGTGCGGCTTTGCTGCTACAAAAACATGCATAATCATCAACTCAAGTATATATATACTATTCTCTTAATTAATCTAATATTAAGCACTGCTTTTACAAAGAGTTCTAATCTTCCTACTTCTTCCCCTATGTTGACCCTGTTTTCTTTTGTCATAAATACTGCATACTGAAGCATCACTAATCAGCTACTGGGAATTTTCCGGGAGCAGATTGAGATGCTAGACCCCAAAAAGTCGATCTTGTGAGCAATGATGCAAAGCTACTAGAGTGTACTCAAGCTGGATCTTAGGGAACCGCCTGAGTTGGTAAAGTCAATCAGTGTGAATTAGGACAACAAGTGATACGCGTTTCATGGGTGAATAGTGTTGGTTTGTGGTTGTTACGTATACTATTTATACAACTAGAAATATGTGGGCCTATGGGGGGCACACACGAATACACGATGAATACGTTTATTGTATATTTAATATATGTAACTCGTTTATATTTATTAAATATATAATATGCTTCATGATATTTATTTAACGATCGTTAGTCAACCGTTGGACCTTTTATTAACTAGCTAAATACAAGTTAAATACAAAAGAGTGACTTAAGTGTCGAAACACGAAAGCCCGGGACTCCTCCCTTAAAGGCCAGCCACTATGAAGGTTGTAGGAGGGGGTTGTTGTCAAAGTTTGGGAAGTGGTGGAGTGTATAGCTAAAACTTTGTCACAAAATTCACTACGACTTAAAAAATAACCTAATTATCAGACGACGCAACAATGCCAATCTTATATTCTTTCAACAAATAGATCTATACCTTGTATATGGGAAGTGTGTGTGCGTTGTGTAACGGTAGGTAGAGTTATGAGAAATGAACGTGCTGCAATTTGAGTAGTGTATTTGATGTTTTACAAAATACCAACCGTTAATAGTAAAAATAATTTGGGCAAATATCTAAAAGTAGATTGTATTGGATGTAAGGTTGAGATACATCAGTTTGTTCTTTGAGTAGAAAATGTTCTCTACTTACAACTTTTGTCATTATGTCAAATATGTTACAAGAGTGATACTCCGTATAAATTAACAAGTCATACAAGCATGGTTGGTTGATGGCGGTGCATGCGATTGGATATATAAGAATCCTGATTTTTGAGGATCTGTGTTAACCATGGATGTGTATTCGTGAAAGGGGAAGCCACACATTGCATGGAAAAAAGGTCATTAATGAAGCGGTTCCAATCCCTCAAGATTATAGTTATGATTCACATTCCGTGATTTGCTCGAGTTATTGGAGGAGACACGTATTGGTTTCTGTCCGCGTTCAACTAAAAGAGAAAACAATGAAGTGTGTCCACGTGATGTGGAGGCGTTGTGGATACTTAAATGAAGTTGGACTAAAGACTAGAAGAGTTTGGTGACGCTTTGAAGAATTTATATCATTTCATTTAATACTATTCCATTCGTCTCCCCACCGAGCGTGGTAAACATCTTGGTTTCTCTTTTTAGCGGAACGCGGAACAAAAACCAATACTTCTCTCTAATTATCTGGGCAGTCACGGAATTTGTGTTTATAAACTATCTCGTGGACAGATGCAACCGGTTCGTAATGACCTTTTTCAATGCTAATGAGTTTGCTGCCCTTTCACGAATACACCAATCCATCGTTAACACGGATCCTCAATTCGGATTCTTTAAGATCCTATCGCATGCTCCGCATCAACCTACATGCATGTATGACTTGGTCATAATCATTTTCTCTAATTTCTTGGGGAAAATTCTTTTTAGAGATGGGGAGCACTAACATGAATAAAGTCCCATAGATCCTCATCCACCATATTAAACCTTCAGTCCTATAGGATGTGCTAAAACTTAGAAACACAACAATGTATCTAATGTCACCAGATATATTAGCAAAAATATTAAGATCAAGTAATCAAAGACAATAGAAAGAAAACAAACTACTTGTGCAATAATTAATGTAATTTTTCCCTGCATTCTGCCAGCAACTGATGCAAACCATAAAGAATCACATTATAATTCGGATATATACAGATAAACATTAACTATCAGAGATAAAACAATTAGAAATGTTAAAGTCTATAATGGGACATAATGTATAACGACATGTACATTAATAAGAGTACTGTATAAACATTGTATAAGACGTTTGCTGCTAAAAACATCCTCATACTTGACACATTAGCTAATATTAAGGGCACCAAGCATCAAAGACAATAGAAAACAAACATGCTTGAGCAGAAATTAATGTTAATTTATAAATACATTCTATGCAAAAACCATTTAAAAAACACATTATATTAAATGCAATAATATAAAGATAATTAAAACATTAACTGTCAGATAAAACAAATATTAAATGTTTAAAGGTCTATAATGTGTACATAATGTATAAGAATATGCTACATTTTTAAGGAGTAAGAGATTACTATATCAAACCTTGTATAAGGACTTGGTGCGGACATCTCCTATACTGACACCCGGGCCCACAACTACTTAACAACTCGGTTGGAAGCATCATCTAATAAAAAAGGATATACCGTTACCATGCTAGGATTAAAAGATCAAAGGTCCATATAACAACGGCAAAAAAAAAAAAACCAAAGTATGCTTTTTGCAACCAAAGATCGCTCCTTGACAAAAAATATGGATTTAGTAAATATTTGGTTGACTTTATCAAATTACATTAAAACTTACGTATGGCTGTTAACTATGATTTTCTTTTTTGACAACTAACCTTTCAAATATTCACGATTGTGTTTGTAACAATAAATTTGCCGGGATGGGGGATCAAAATCGTTTTTTTATCTGCAAATAAATATATAAAGTTAGTAGTCATGAGTTTTTAGTTAGCCAAAAGAAATACAAAATACACTATCCAAATCAAGTTGAGTTTACTGACCACTAGAACCTTGGTATTTTAGCGGAAGAGATCTTCAATAATTTAGCGTTTTTGACCCGAAGGCGTTTCTCGAAATTCATGTTTTTTTTTTGCTCTCGATAGCTCTCCTTCTTCTTAAAGGTTTTTCCTTTCTAGAGCGTTCTCGAAATCCATGTGTTTCGCCCAGATAACTTCCTTCATTCTAAGGTTTTTCCTTTCTAGAGCGTTCTCGACATTCATGTGTTTCGCCTGGATAACTTCCTTCATTCTAAGGTTTTTCCTTATCTTCTTTATATTTCTCAGCTTTTGTCTTAGGAGACGATGTTGGTTCATTGGGTATCTGCAAGTAAAGCGATAATATTATGGGAAGTCGCATAAGATTTCGAGAAAATTCTCCCTTGGTAACTTTATGTAGGGTGCCATTTCTTCTGAAAAAAATCAAACTAAGAAAGAAGAGTATGCGGAATAAACTTCATTAATGAACACAAAGGTCTTTCAACCACAATATCACAAATAGAATTTCCTAAAGATCAGTTCTTTCTCAAAAGAAATTATCTTATTGTATATTTAATCTGTCATAAATAATAGTTAAAAACATAGTCAATAATACAAATACATACATATTGTATTTTGCATCTTCCGGTGAAAGTAAGCTTTAACTAGCTAGCTAGTTGACCAAGAAAGTTCTGGTTTTTCATATAAATTATATACAAGTCATTGTCTAATTGGTTGAAAAAACCAATATTTACTATTACTACACATTCGCGAAACCAATATTTATATTACTAAATCTTTCGCGAACAATATATTTACATGTCTAAAAAGAGTACGGTTTCTCCTCTACACACTCATTTATGTTGTGGGTTTTGTATGGAGGGTAAGCTGTTGAACATTCCATTAGCTTTTGGAATAATCTTTTAAACTTTGGCTAATGTATACGCACCACGATTATGTTATTGCTTATATGGTTTCCCGAGTTGATTTTATCTACTCCTTCTTAAAACACCTTGATGTTTCAAGACTTGATGTTTTTACTTAAGTAATAAACATAACCTTCTAATGACTATAATCATTGTGAAAGTTATTGAAAGTAGCTGGACTTGTTGGACCACCTGTCTAAGGGGGACACCTCATAAGTTAGTATGTATTATTCCAAGAAGATATTTTGCCCTTTTGTTACTATGAATAAAAGGTTTCTTTGTCATCTTGCCAGATAAACAAGATTCGCATTTATCAAAAGATTCAATCATCGGTTAATTTTAACAGCCCATTCTTGTTGCTGTGTTTAATATGTTTCTTTAGCTTTATATGAGCAAGACGGCAGTTGCCCATATATAAGTAGAGTCCAAGTTATGCTCGACTCTTTTATTGCTAACATTATAAATAGAATTAACGTTTGTTACATGATATGCATATAAATCTTCATAATAATTACGGCAACCGAATTAAATAAAGAACATCATTCTTTCAAAACTAAAATTCCATAATCCGTAATAAAACATGGAACATAATCCTTTGTCAAACAAATGGAAACTGACCTAGTTATAGTAGTACATAATGACAGTGTGTCTAAAAAACAAATACAAGGCCATTAGGCAAACAAGTCAAAATTCCAATAAGCTTCTACTTGTGCACGAACTCACATTGCCACGTACAAGTAAAGAGCCCTTGTTTTAGCTTCCTTTCAATCTAAATCATGTTTTGTGATACAAAGTGTGAGTACCACAACCATGTCATACCCACCCGGCTAGGGAGTTATTTTAGGGAAATTAAATAATTCGATTATGAGATACATGAAGAGCATTGCAGAGCCAACTTGCTTCTTTTTTGTTCACAACTCAGCAAGATAACATGAAGTTTTTTTCCAATGGTCCTACCCTCCTTCAGTTCGGTGGGGG
This sequence comes from Tanacetum coccineum, assembly GCA_026074375.1. Lineage (NCBI taxonomy): Eukaryota > Viridiplantae > Streptophyta > Magnoliopsida > Asterales > Asteraceae > Tanacetum > Tanacetum coccineum. The sequence continues at coordinate 16,452 of BQNB010112620.1, read as the reverse complement.
GCATTGGGGCATCATCTTAGTGGGCGCTCCTTTAGTAGTAGGCTTAGGGTTTTTAGGCTTAGGGATATAAACCTTCTTATCCTTTCCCTTGTCTTTAACCTTATTCTGGCCTTTTGCATTAAGCGATTTCTTATTGGCCTTCTCAGTTTTACCTCCTTTAATCATCATTACTTGTGGTGTTTGAGCCTTTTTAGGTAAACCCTTCTCATACTCAATAAGCATAGCATGAATTTCACCAACTGTCTTCTCCCATGTTATGCATATTGTAATTTTCTTTACAAATCCACAAACCTTTTAGTAAAGCTCCATTAAGAATTTAAGCCCTACGTGATATCTTGTGGTAGTACATAACCAAGACGTTCCAGTTTCTCTACATATCCTTTCATTTTAAGGACATAGTCAGCAACCGGTTTACCCTCCTCTTGTTTGCAAGCATGGAAAGATTAGATTAAGTCAAACTTCTTATCCGGCCTTGTTTCTACATAGATCAAAGCTCTGAATCATGTCTCATACGGATAGGAATTCAAATTGTTCTATGTAGTTCAGGGGTCATACTCCTAAGCATTAAGGACAAGCAATTCCTGTATGAGGTCATTATGAGCTGTCCACTGAGCCACAATATCTGGTTCAGCAACAGGATAAGAGCAGGAGGTAAAGGCTGTTCAATGACATACAGTTTCTTCTCAACTCTCAAGACTAACTTAAGTCGAGCAAACAGTCATTGAAATTATTACTTAAAAAGTTTTTCTTTTTCAAAAATCACCTGGGAAGCGAATAGTTCTATGTTTTGAACAGTGCTTTTAGTGCCAACTACAAAAAACTAAAAAGCTTAAGAATTTCGTATTTTCGATAAACTTATTGAAGAAAATTATTTACCTACGTTTATTTAATTATACAATTTAATTTCATAAGGTTAGGACCAACTTGACAACCCCCACCAATCAGGTGATTGCTAGTGATGATGTATAAAAAGGTAATCAACGCTTGATAATTCACAATCTATTGCAATTCCTACCCATATGGACTTACTTTATTACTAATACTATTAGTAAGCATGGTTTCATTCCCATTTATGCCGCGTCGTTGATACAGTCTAAAACACAAACTCTATGTCGTATCAATCAAAACAGTAAATTATGTAACCTTCACCGTCTCGCGGGAAAAGTGTATAATTACTTTCGATTGCAAATCTACACACGTTTCACGCATAGTAAAGAGCAATCTACAAGTGTTTTTTACAAATTGGATGGCAACAACTTAGTTGAAAAGGGTATTTTATTTTGACGTGTCAAATATGTACGAAGAAGCATGCATACATCTTCGTTTCATTGAATGTATAAAAACTTTTACTCAATTATGTTATTATTACGGTATCACTATTATATCGTATCTTATACAAAAACTAGTGGAGACTTAAATTGACGATTCAACATATCTTTAAAAATAAAGATTTGCTTTTTATCGAGGGAAAAAGGATTAAAGAATGATGAAAAAATCATTCAAATCCTAGGACCATTCAGACTTTCCTACATAGTATTACAAGGTAAGGAAACTACATTGTAGTTAGGTATTATAGGGTATGGTGTCTACCAGGGACCAAACGTTTGATGAGTTCTCCCGGAACTCTTGTCCTTGCAACTATTAGTTCTTTTGCAAATAAAGTCATTTGATAAAATTAAAACTTTTAATTTATAGATATTACAAACTATTAAAAATTCTAAAATTGCTAGGACTGTCATGGAAGTTTTTATATCGATGTAAGCCGGAAATCCACTTTTGACTTTTTGCATTAGATAGCCATATAAATCTTATTTCTTATTATTAGTCATGTTTATGTTTGTTTTCAAAAAACCCTTTTATTTTCTCACAAAGTCAAGAACTTTTAAAAAAAACAATATAAAACATCAACTAACTAATAACATTTATTTAAACACACTTATCAATTATTAAAGCATGCAAACATTAAATATGATCATAATTATCGAATAATTAAACAATGTATTTATTCATAAGGTTCTTCAATCCAATGATCCGGCCACATAAATGATTTAATCGTTGGGTAAGCCATTCACGTTATTTATAATAATACCATATTGCACATAACTTTTACTTTTTTTAGGCCCCATAATTCATTAAAGAGTTTTCTGAATTATGGAATAATGGATTATACCAATAAGAAAATATTAAATTTTATCGCGAATCTTGATTCTATTTAAACAAATCCTTTTAACAGATTAACAAGATTATAAAAATTTATAATAATCTGATAATATTAGCATGATTTAATCATGGACTCCATTAACAATTAACAAAACTTAAAACAATTAAACATGTAATACATCAAGTTTTATATAAAATTGCTACTAACTAGGATCTCATTAATTAATTTTATTAAACCATCAAGATCAAATTCTATTTAACATAAAATGCCTCGAGGCATTAAAATTAATCACGAAACCTTAATTTGTCCAATTTTATTCCTTGTAATTAAAGATTCTACACGATGGCTCGTGATGTCACTGTTGGGTTTTATGATCCAATTAACCAATTAATTAACACGAGTACGCAGCGGAATTAAATATTACATGTAGAACACATTAATTAACAAGGATAAAAGATGTATACCTTTTAGCACCAACGATTACACCGCTTAAGGTAAACCGTTAACACGTCTTCTTTACGGGTGTGTATTACGTCACTCGCATAAAACCTCAAGATCTAAAGCAGATCTCTCTAAGTTGACACACACTCTACGTTCTTAGCAAAACAACGAATATGCTTGTATAGTTTAGTGTAGTGATTAGCAACCGATTATTTCGTTTTGAATCAATCAAACACAAATAAAGAAAGCAAAACCCCCCGCCTTTGTTGATCGTTTTAAACAACAAGCCGATAACCCTAAGGTTTGCTTGGTTCGTTCGTACGCCAAGGGAGGAAAAAACCGACACCCTTACTTGGTTTGTTTTAGGAGGTTGACGAAGAAGGAGAGGCACAAGCGAGATTTAGGCGTTATTGATTTTCTAAAAATGCATACAATAATGGAATCCCTAATCTCCTTATATAGCCTATTTTTACTTGTGTGAAAAAGTAAACAAATCAACCTCCATAGGAGTAGAATACTCAGTCCGGACTACCACAAGGAGGGGGCAAACGTCCCTTCTTTCTTCCTGGTTTTGCATATTAGTCCTTTCACGTTTTTTTTTAACTTTTAATTAAAATAAATATTTCTTTAAACCTTAATTTAACGGTAGTTTTACAAATTAGCGTGTGCGTTCACTTAGGCTCGTATAAATAATTCGGGACATATTTTAATTTACGATGGACATATACCAAACAATTTTAAGTGCTTAATGCTTATTGTATTTTGGAAAAAGCTTATTACTCACTTTGAGTGTTTGGTTAAGCTTATGTCAGAAGGCTTGTATATTATCGGGAAGAAATAAGACTAGGATTTTAGAAACAATAAGCTTATCCAAATACTCCCATGTATAGCCTTAGAAAAGATTAGTTAGTGTCAGTATTCATCGTTTATTTTCTTTATCTGTTTAACTTCTGATTAGTTATTTTATGCTTCCCACTAAGATTTTGGAAGCTCAATAGTACAGATAGAAGAAACAAGTTTTTTTAAGACTTTGGAAGAAAAAATCCTGACTATGCTTTCAAATCTTTATTTGTCATTGAGATATTACATGGCTATACTCTTTATTTAATCTCTTTTTACGTTGTAGGACTTAATTTTATTTTGAACCCTTAACCTCCAATTGTGACTTTACTTATGTTTAAACTTCAAAGAAACGAAACAAAAGATATAAAATTTAAATTGTAAACTTTGTAGTTGATTGTTCTGAGTTTCGCGTGGATTGAATTCTTACGATGTCAGGTATGCCAAACTCGTTCTAACATTTCATCCCGATGCCAAATGAAGAAATTTTCAAGCAAAGAATGCGCATTGAAATCCAATCCACCGATAGCACCAATAACTAGAATGTTGTTGTTACTCTTATACTTTTAATTCTGTCACTTGTATCTGTTTTGGTACAATTTCCACATCTTTAGTCAAAACGAAGGCAACGTTTGTCATCGGAAAATAACAAACATATTTGCTGGATGTGTATGTAAATGTTGCCATGCAGAAGCTCGAACTCGGCTAAGTATGTCCTGGCTGCCTTTTAATTTATACAGCCGATGCCACCGTCGTGGTCTGTTTGGGTCCGGCTAGAGCTCAATTTATTCGTTAAGAACTAAAAAAATTTAAAGAAATATCTATTTTGAGCTCGTTATTTATGATATTATTGAGCGCGTTAATAAGCCCGCTATGTACAAATGTTTTTTAAGCATCATTCAAACCCGAAGCGAACCCAAAACTAACCATTATTTTGAGAAAAAATTAAGGGGAACAATTGAATATTATTTATCAAAAACATTGAAAAAAAGAACTTTAATGGCTTAATTTAAGACTTTTCTTTTTCTTCAACGTTTTAGTCATATAATATTGAAGAACATTGGAAAAAAGAATTATTCCATCAATACGACTTTTTTTTGCATATAAAAGGAAAACATATGGGGAATTAATATTATAAATCTAATATTCATTATTGATGTGACAACAACCTAAAAAAGAATCAAATAATGACGACGACAAGAAGAAAGCATTCCTTTGTTTCCACTAATGAAATCATCCATGATATCTTGTTGTAAGCTATCCGTTAAATCATTATTTCGATGTAAGAGTGTTTGTAATGATTGGTACTCTTTAATTTCGACCTGATTTTATTAAAAAACATTCTCTTTATCTTTTACTCTACAATAGACATGATAGACTGTTGGAAATAACCACTTTTGTAAACAAGCAAACGATTCATAGCTATCTCTTTATGATGTGTATTTGTGGTTATTGATAAATTTGATGCTGTCAGCTTAAAAACGCATTCAATCGTCTTAATATTTTATGATAATTGGGTCTTGTAATGGATTTAATGATGAGGTCTTTGCTGAGGAATGGTTTATTTATATATAACCTACTTAATAGATTGCAATGCGTTACTTTTCGTACGAATAATTAGTCAGCTTAATAGCGACTGATTAGTATTTCTTCGTGTATTATGATGAGTTTACCGAGATTACAAAATTGTTGAAATACGTCCACCATTACTAACATAAGTTACCTTTACTCTTTGAAAACCCAAAAAGTGGAATAGATCATCATTATTATTAGTAAAATGAGTATAGGTAGACATGTTAGTAGTGGTTGGACGTTATTTCTACATTTTTGTATTCTTTAGTAGACTCATCATAATCCGAAAGAATACCCTTGGCTTCGCTGACTATTTATGGGACGAAGATAACGATTGCGTATTCTAGTAGCAGGGTTATTATATAAAAAAACATTCTCGCAAAGACACACATTAATCCAGGACAAGACCAATTATCATTAACACATGAGGATTATTTGAAGGATTTTTTTAAGCTCAGCAGTAGCATAGATTAAACTAACACATTATAAAGTGGAAAAGCTGATGAGATCGTTTAATGTTTTACAAGTGGTCCATAAAGTTATAATGTTCTCTGTTGGTAGAAAGTACAGTATAATGTTTTTTAATAAATAGGGTCGAAAATTAAAGAGTACCAAATCTTTTACAAACACTCTTACATCGTATAATATGATTTAATGTAGCTTTAATAGTTTCAAAGTGATTGAAGGAAAGAGTCCTTCGTTCCACTATGAAATCTTGTTGAAAGATGTGAGTATGAAGAACAGGTTTGATATTTTTTTGTCTGATGAAAATGTAAATGAGGAAACTAATGAAGGGGATCAAGTCAAAATTCTAATTAAAAGAGCTTGTGATATGGGTATTCCAATTTCTGTGATGGATTGGCCTAGGTGTGTGTAAAAACGATCCAAGCCGAGTCGAGTTTTAGGCCTAACGAGTAGGTGTTTACTAACTACTCGGCTCGAGCTGAATAACTTTTATAAATTGGGCTCGAGCTCGAGCTCAGATATTTTTTGTTGTTCGAGCTCGAGCTCGAGGCTCGTTTAAGATATTTTACCTTTTTTTACTCTTACAATAAATTAACTTTCAGGCTTAAGATGCTCGTATAGAAGATTGAGCTTGACAAGCTCGCTTATTAACTCAAGCTCAAGCTCGAAAGCTATTATATTATAAAAAATAGTTCTAAGCTCAAAACTAAAGTTATATACTTATAAGTTCAACATATCTACGTTTAAGAACAATATGAATGTTTAATAACTTCTAAATCTTAACTAGTTTTTATATATGGGTGGTGCTTTTGTTATATAGAGTTTTTTCTTTGGAAGTTTTTTCTCTTCTTAGCGATGTGGGATAAAATCTCAACTAACCATGTCCTTTTTATATTTCAATTTCTCTTGTTCTTTTCCTTATTTTTTTTTGTCTAAGTATCTCTAGTTAGCAGAAAAGATGTTAAACTTTTATATCATTTTTAATTTTTAAAACAAAAAATGAGATTGTTGTTGCAATAGTGTATCAAACTGAGTTTTCATTCTTTATTTATTAAACCATGTATAAAGGTGTTTATTTATAATGCTATCAGAATGTGGCTTTTCATGATTTCAAGACCGTTATAAGAAATAACAAAGCCAAACACCCCATTAGCCATTATATAGTATTTATGGTATATTCTCAAACCCATGTGATTGTTAGAGGACGTCAGACAAAGGCTGGTTGCATAAAATCAAATGAAACTAAAAAATTTGATTATATGAATAGGAAGCCTAGTATATACACATCGAATTTTAGTTTATATATTTGGTGTAAGATTAAGCTATCTTGTGAAATAAGCATGAGATTAATTTTTTTATTAATTAAACTTTGTGCGACGTTGTTACAACATTCAATTGTTATCGTTTTTTTTTAACATAGTGCTGTAACGTTTATTTTGTGTTCTATGTATATGTTTTTGTAAGCTTACTATAAGTTTGTTAACTAAACCTATAATATCAAGTGTCAAGGTCTTTCAAATACATTACCTCATAATTAGCGTATATTTTCGATAAACTATATACATTAGACATCAAAGTTAAGTAACACTGTATATCGCTTGAGATGTGCTATGATCATCTTACAGAAAATCCGTTGGGTGATTTATACTTTTACTATACGAGTACTCACGCACAACAACATGATTTTATAGCGACAAGCTTTTATAGTTGCATGATACACTTCATCGTTTTTTTTTTTTTTATTAAACATAAACATTCTAATTATGTTTCATTTTAATCTTCGTCAACTTCTCTTCATCAATTAGAATTCACCTTTTTCGTCCAAAACCAAAAATGATTATGAAGTTCTCAAACAATCGGCTTAGCATGTCTCGTCATCATCATTCGAGATGACTAACATCATTCACAGTTCAGGATGAAAAATTTCGATCAAAATAATGGAATTGGTATTAGGGTGCGGATTGGGAGCGGGGATGGGATGTTATATAAACGAACAAATGTGGTGGTAAAGAGTAGAGTGTTATATAAAAGAGCACGAAAAACTAAGTTAGTAAGGGGATAGTAAAATAAATTAGCTAAATTTTTAGTAGCATATCGTGGGTTTAATGCATATAATAAAAGTCTCGAATTAATTAGAGGGAATATTTTTCAAAAATTATCCGTGTGTGTGTTTGAAAAGTAGGACGCATTTACATATATAATGAAGCCACTTCATCAAGGTTAGGAGAATCTATGTAATTTTGTCCATGAGGGTCAAATATGGTACTAGTAATACTTTTGCTTCGTTTTCATAACAAAATCACTTTCAAAACTATTGAAGTCATCTAATGGATAGGATTGCATCTAATTCAAGTAGAAACATCTCCAAATTGATGGTTTTATAGTTTATATATTCTCATTTTAAGTTTTCATCTTACTTATGTATGCTTTTATGTGTGTGGCTTTTTATATGTATTTGTGTGCATGACATATAATTATTAACTTGCGACTTAGTTCTCATTCGAAATCGTATATTTTAGCACGTAACTTATATCATGAATCATCGTAAGAGGGAAAGATAAGTAACTATTATTACTTTCAATATCACAATCAACTTCATAAATATAAATTTGGTTTGAATTTTACTTTTGATATTTCATGTCTATCGCTTGTTATACAATGAATCTCGTTTACTAGAAGAAGAATTATATTGATATTTGAAGTTTATGTTATTACATGAATGGCTCGTTTACTAGAGAATTACACTGCTTTTACAAGTTTATAAATCAATATAATTGATTGAAACAGGTTTTAATATACATTCCTATAAAGCAAAAGTACTGTGTAAACTTAAATCATTGACACTTATGCAAATAAAAACGCACATTCAAATGCTATATTTAGTTTGGTAAGATAAATCAAGTGATGTATTTTTTATATATTAAACTTAAACGAGTTTTCATTTAGATGTTTAAAAAAAACTATCAATAAACTTAAAAAGCAAAAATATAGTACATATAGATATAAAATATGGAGTAAAAAAGATACACACATGTTCACCAAAAAGAGTAAGGGAAAAACACCATCCACTGAAATAAAGAATAAAGAAAAGAACAAATAAAACGCCATAAAACAAAGTATGAGAAAAAAAGAGAGGTTACCTTCAAAGTGAATATGTAATTAGAAATAAAATTATTAAGGACAATTGATTTAAAAAATACTAGAAAACAATTTTTCAACAATTTTAACATCAACAAAGTTACAAATTTAAATATTAAGAGTTTGTGGGTGCGTGTAGGTGTGTGGTATTTGAGCCAGAGGGTAGTAGGATGCGTGGCTGAGAGGATGGGTATGGTGAGGGAGCGAGTGGGTCGCTGTTTTTTGGGGTTGACGTGGTGAGTGGTTTTGAGAGGAGGAGGAGGGTTTGGATGTGGTAAGTCTCTCAGCGTGTCGGGAGGTGGATGAGAGGGGGCGGTCGTGTGAAGGCTGTGTGTTGGGCGTCAATAATACTAGAAAAATATTTTTTAAATTTTAAAAATAATATAAGTTAACAAATTTATATATTGCGTTGTTGGCGATTTAAATTAAACGTAGAATGAGAAAGGGGCGGGGGGAAAAAAAAAGGAGGTTTACCTTCAAGTTATATGTAATTAGGAAATAAATTATTAAGATTCAAATTGATTTTAATATTAATAGAAAAAAACTATTTTAAAATTTTAAAATAAAATAAGCTTTAAAAATTTATAATATTAAGTGTCGGCTTGTTTAGCTCGAGTAGTTCGTTCGGCTCGTTCTCGTTAACGCTTGACTTAGCTAGTTTCGGCTCTTGAATGTGTTTTTTTAAACGAGTTTTTTTCGAACGACTGAGCCAAAATATTTAGGTTTTCAAAGTAGGTCGTCTAAATCGAGCACGTATATTTGTTCGAGATGACTCGGGCTCGTGAGTTTAAGCTCGAGCTCGTGGTAAAACGAGCTCGTGCTCGGTAGTAGCTCGTAAAAGCTCGGTTCGTTTACACCCCAAGTTGGCTCCCACAAGTCTATACTCCATATATATCATCATACGAAGCCCATATTACTCTACTTGTCTTTGTCCATTTTAAAAATCTTAGTGCAGTAAGGTTCGCTATTTGAAATTTCGGGAAATTTTTAAATTATGGAAATTTATTCGGGTCAACCCGAGTATCCGGAATATATAAATAGGGTGGGATATCGCGGTTGAATATTTTGATACTCAGGTTCGGGTTGACGAATAATTTTTTTTATTTTTTGAAATTAATTTATATAAATTTTTTATTCAAACGACGTGAAAATTTCATTTTTATTAATTTTTAATCATATTAGGGTTATCCCGAAGGACCCTACCGAGTTGACCGAACCCTAATTGACACGAACCGGCACTACACTCGAATTCAAAATTGGTTCAGCATAGGTATGAAATTTTTACATAGATCGACTTTGACCAAACAATCCCACACCGACTTAACTACCTAGTGATGGTATTTCCTTTGGTTTAAAAAAAACAATAAAAAACAACGACAAAAGTTTATTTCTTTTGTTTTTTTCCTAGAAGATTAAAATTTCTCACTTTTTGGAGTCATTTGCCAATTTGTGGAATTTTAAATTCTTCATCTTTGGATATCAAACAAATTTTGGAAAGAATTAAAAGGCAAAATGCCATGAACTGCTCCAATATACCTCAAACACAAAACCAACGCAACACCCTTATTGTATTTAACTAGTACACACTACAAAATAACTCTAAAAAACCTCTGGTAATTCTCCTTGCACTGATTCTTTACCACACAGAACAATGGTCACCGGGACACTGTTCGACCAAGCCCATACCATCCAAAAGCACTACTAGAATCACCACCACAAGTGACTGAAGTAAGGGAAAGGTCTAGTGCGTGGAAGGCTGAACCAACAATTCAACATTTTGATAGTTGGGTTTGGTTTTTGCAGATCTAAAGTTTACATGCAGCTCTATGGAGGTTTTAGTCATTTTTTTTCTATCTAATAAATCATTTTTATATCTACGGAGTACTTTCAGATCTAAATAGCCTAAAAGCAAAGCTTCGTTTTTGTTGGCCTTTTGATCTTGGTTTTAGGCAATTACTGGTTATGTAATTTTTTTAAACAGGCGCCGGTCGAAATGAATATGAATTTGATTATGAAGACCAAAGAAGATTCAGATTACATAAATTAGATCTGTGTAATGTTAGGAATAGGCAAGAAGGATGCTTGTTATATTTCAATGTATCTTAGTAAATATAGGAGTTGTATAGAGTTGTAAATCGTCGGTTTGTGCTTTGCAATATATTCCTTTTTAGACTACGATTTTGTGTCGATGTTTTAGATATTCTTGATGCTTTCCAATAAATATTGGTGGATTATCATTCTTTTAGCGTAATTATATCGAAATTATTAAAAAACTCTAGTTAAAATTTGTAAAATTTTGTGCCGCAAAATGCTTGCTACAGTTTTTTTTAACATGAGAAATCAGTGAAAATGTATATGCAATCCGTGGACAATAAAATGGATATAAATGTGGGAGATTGTGGCATAATTGTTGGTAAAAAAGTGAGAAAATCAGTGGGAAATTATTCGTGAGAAATCAGTGGGAAATAATGAGGGACTGTTGGCAAAAAAGTGGGAAAATATGTGAAAAAATGGTTGCTAGAAAAATGTGAGAAATTTGTGGGAATCAAACCCAAGATTATCCACGCGTAATTCGAGGGAAATAGTCAAGATCCGTGGGAAAATCATTAGGAAAATATTTACCCACGAGGATTTTTGCATCGGAACCGTGAGAAATCCGTGGATAAGGGCCCTTACCCATAGGATTTCCCACGAATTTTACCATGAGAAAAACCAGTTTGTGTAGTAGTGGTTGAGAATGTATAGAAAATATTGATATTCAACTTATCTAAGTAGTTCTTAGCATATCTTTGTCTTAGTATCTGGATAATGGAACTGAAAGCAGTTGTATTAGAATAATGAATTGACATAGATGGTATGATCATTTTTAATTATACTAATGTGTTTTATATTTTGTATGTTTAATCATTGAATACTAAATTAATTATTTTAAATTAAGTCATTGTAATTAACAAATCTGAGAATTTGTTAAATTAAGACAAATGTGAGTGTTTGGTATACATTTTGAATTTATGGAATTGTTCCGCAACTCATATGTTTATAGGGATGTATATTGGACTCTTTCCTGCCTTTCAACTATTTATTTTGGGATCCTTGTCGTGGAGAAAGGGATATCAAAAATGGTTGTATTAATCGTCCTTAGACTTGAGATATAAGTTAACCTTGCATGTATGAATATCACTTTTTTATTATAAGTCAAATGCTATCCTAAATAAGATAGTTTAAAGGGATTTTGGAGTTTTTTCTAGTGATGGTAAAGTGCATCCACAACAACTTGTGTAATATAGATATTGTTACCTCCATTGTTAAATTGCAGTTATGATACTTTTGCGCCATTTCCAGAATTAAATCAGATAATTGTGCACCCAAAGTGTAATTCAAGATGATTTTTGATTACGTTTGGTAGATCTGAATTAACTTCTATAATGAGAACTAAATGGTTAAACTATATGGAATGAGTTAGGATTCATATCCATGGTTTAACGGTATCTGTAACAAAGGGATATCTATAAACCATTATACTGAGATGTATTTAACCCAACAAACTTGGGATGAAAATACAATGTGCTAGACTTTTCCTGTTTGAATAAACTTATGTACTATGCTAACTCCCAAGTGGGAGCTTTTGGTTTGTGGTCATTACGTGTAACGATTATACAACTAAAAATACATGAGCCTATCGGAGGCACACACGGATACACGAAGAGTACGTTTATTGTGTATTTAGTATATGTTAACAGTTTATTTTTCTTAATATACAATTATGTTTTATGAAAATGTTTAATCGTGATTATTGTTTTTAATCGTTAGACATTATAGACTAATTAATACACGTTAATATTAAAGAAAGGGTTTAAAAGTCGGAAAACAAAACTCGTGTCCTCCTCCCTAAGTGGTTGGTTCTAAGAAGGAATTAGGAAGGGTCTAAGTGTCGATTTTCAGAAAGTGTAGGAGGTGAAAAATAAAGCTTGGAGAACAAGTTGGTGTGCTATATAAACACACCTTAGCTCCTTGTTTTGCCGATCAACACACAAGAGAAAAAAATCACTAATTTGTTTTGTTTTGGCTTTTATCCAATCCTAAACCAACACCTACGTCAATCATAACCTTAAAACTGTTTTAAAACACTTTAGGAGATTTTCTGTTTAATGTCATAAAATAGAAAATCTGTTGCCGATATATTACAACAAAAGCAATGTTCTTGTTTGTGATCCTATTGACCTAGGTTCGATCCTTGTTGTGGTCAGTTTCTGGGTTTAATTTTTTCTGACAGTTTTTGGTTCGATCCAAACGCATACTACTTAGGTGTTTGGATCACTTAGGTGTTTGGATCGGATATACAACAAGCATTAAACACAAGTTGTTTTGGTAATCCTGATTACTTATTTAATTTATATGTGTTAATTCATAATATTATTCTAGATACATCCGTTGCGTACTCGTAGTTAATGGTTAACTAGATTATAAAATCCCAACAAAATTAAGCATTTAAGTGACTTATAGATGTGTTGTGTGCTTAATTACTCGTAGTTAATGGTTAACTAGATTATAAAATCCTATTGACCTACATACGCAAACCATCAACCAGAGATCAAGTTTAAGTTTGAATTCTTTTCCTTTTCATAAATATTAAAAGACCTCCGTCAACAATGTCAGAGAAGGCTAAACTTTCTAGACTTACAACTATAGGCTAATAGTGGCTTGATTGATGACGTACCCTGAAACTGCCCCTCCCGGAAATGTCTATGTCTTTAGCAAGGTTAGAGTGTTAAGACATGATACTTGGTCCAAATCCTGGTTAGGCCTTGATGTTCACTCCTAATATTCTGTCAAAATTATCAGCTAAACATCACTCTCCACTTGTGTTGTAAAACTACTTGTAGATTTTTTATTTGGCAGGCAAGAACCACTTATGAATAACGTTATTATCTATCAACAGTCCAAAAGGCCCGGGTATAATTTAGGCGATGAAATGACTGAGAGACGAGAGGGCAAGAAATTTAGGTGTGCGGCTTTGCTGCTACAAAAATATGCATAATCATCAACTCAAGTATATATATACTATTCTCTTAATTAATCTAATATTAAGCACTGCTTTTACAAAGAGTTCTAATCTTCCTACTTCTTCCCCTATGTTGACCCTGTTTTCTTTTGTCATAAATACTGCATACTGAAGCATCACTAATCGGCTACTGGGAATTTTCCGGGAGCAGATTGAGATGCTAGACCCCAAAAAGTCGATCTTGTGAGCAATGATGCAAAGCTACTAGAGTGTACTCAAGCTGGATCTTAGGGAACCGCCTCAGTTGGTAAAGTCAATCGGTGTGAATTAGGACAACAAGTGATAAGCGTTTCATGGGTGAATAGTGTTGGTTTGTGGTTGTTACATTTACTATTTATACAACTAGAAATATGTGGGCCTATGGGGGGCACACACGAATACACGATGAATACGTTTATTATATATTTAATATATGTAACTCGTTTATATTTATTAAATATATAATATGCTTCATGATATTTATTTAACGATCGTTAGTCAACCGTTGGACCTTTTATTAACTAGCTAAATACAAGTTAAATACAAAAGAGTGACTTAAGTGTCGAAAAACGAAAGCCCGAGACTCCTCCCTTAAAGGCCAGCCACTGAAAGTTGTAGGAGGGGGTGGAGTGTATAGCTAAAACTTAGTGGAGAAGTTTAGCTAGTATATATACTCCCTTAATGTCACAAAATTCCTACGACTTAAAAATAACCCTAATATCAGTCGACGCAATGCAATCCTTATATTCTTTCAACACAAACATAGATCTATAACCATGTATATGGGAAGTGTGTGTGTGTTTGTAACGGTAGGTAGAGTAAATGAGAAATGAACGAGACCCTGCAAGTTGAGTTAGTGTATATGATGTAATTACGAAAATACCCCAACGTAAATAGTAAAAATAAATTAGGAAAATATCTAAACCGTTAGATTGAATTTGGATGTAAGGTTGAGATACATCAGTTTGTTCTTTGAGTAGAAAATGTTCTCTACTTACAACTTTTGTCATTATGTCAAATATGTTACAAGAGTGATACTCCGTATAATTTAACAAGTCATACAAGCATGGTTGGTTGATGGCGGTGCATGCGATTGGATTTAAAGAATCCGATTTAAGGATCTGTGTTAACCATGGATGTGTATTCGTGAAAGGGGAAGCCACACATTGCATGGAAAAAAGGTCATTAATGAAGCGGTTCCAATCCCTCAAGATTATAGTTATGATTCACATTCCGTGATTGCCGACCTTATTGGAGGAGAAGTATTGGTTTCTGTTCCGCGTTCAACTAAAAGAGAAAACAATGAGTGTGTCCACGTCGGATGTGGAGACGTGATGGGATACTTAAATGAGTAACTCAAAGACTAGAAGAGTTTGTGTGGATTTGAAGCAATTATCTGAGATTATGTATTGAACTAGTGGCAAATTGGCGTTGTTTTGAAGATTATAGTTGTAACAACGCAAATTTGCCACTAATTCAATACATATTCTTAGATAATTGCTTCAAAGCCGCACAAACACTTCTAGTCTTTGAGTCACTCATTTAAGTATCCCATCACATCTTCCGCCCTGACGTGACACACTCTTTATCTTCTCTTTTAGTTGAACGTGGAACAAAAACCAATACTTCTCCAATATATGGGCAATCACAGAATGTGAATCATAAATAATCGTGAGGGATTGGAACTAGTTCATTAATGACCTTTTTTCTGTATAATATGTTGGCTTACCCTTTCACGAATACACATCTATGGTTAACACAGATCCTCAAATTGGATTCTTTTAAATCCAATCGCATGCACCGCCATCAACGAACCATGCTTGTATGACTTGAGTTGAACGTGAAACAAAAACCAATACTTCTCCAATATATGGGCAATCACAGAATGCGAATCATAAATAATCGTGAGGGATTGGAACTAGTTCATCTCAACCTTATATCCAAATTTAATCTAACGGTTTAGATACCATTTTATTTTTATTATTTACTTAGGGGTATTTTTGTAATTACATAATATACACTAAATCAACTTGCAGGGTCTCGTTCATTTCTCATTTACTCTACCAACCGTTACAAACATACACACACACTTCCCCTATTCCACGTTCTCACAAACATGCCTTTAGTGATCCAAACTGGCAAAATCCTATGATAGATGAATATACTTCTTTGATTTCTAATGGAACGTGGGCTCTTGTGACTCATATTTGGTATATCTATTAATCCATTGCCCATTTCTACATATTATTCGAAAATATTTTTTGTTACAAGATTAGCTCGTATCGAGTGATGAGACCATTCGGTGCAAGTTTACAATTTTGCACATGAATAATATATCATCTTTATCTTTATACATAACGAGTTGGAATTTAACCCGCGCGTTGCGGCGGGGGGCGAATAAAAGAAACTTGAGGGGCTTTTTTTATTATTTTTTTAAAAATTTATGTAAAAAAGTCGTAAACCATTAAAAGTTGAGGGTCCGTTTTGTAAATTTTTTGTTTTACTTTGGGCCGGATTTTGGGCTAAATTTTTGGGCCGGTACTGTAGCACTGTAGCAGCTACAGTGCCACCGACCATTTGTGAATTGTATATAAGAGTAATTTATCACATAAAAATATTTGGGTAAATAAGGAGGGAAGTAGTTACAAATAGTCGGATGGTGCCGTTAGGACAAGGTTGAAAATGTAATGGAGATGATGATGACGTCGGCAATCGTTGTGAAATGACCACCTAAAACCCTCGCGCCATAAACCTTTGTTATCACAGCTGGTCAACAGTTGGGATGTCTTTTATT
>BQNB010112618.1:0-22113 GCA_026074375.1 Tanacetum coccineum | reverse complement strand
TCCTTTACACTTATTATTGCAAAATACCTTTGATTGAAATTAAGACAAGGTTAAAGACAAACAAAGCATGATTACAAGAAAGTTCAAACATAATAAAACAAACTATAAAGAATTAAAACACACATGACACTCCTAATTTGTAGGAAAAGTAAATTGGGTTGCCTCCCAAGAAGCGCTTTTCTTTATTAATGAGTCTTGTAGCTAGACTCGAAGTCATACGTCCTTACGTGACTTCACCTTCATCATCTATTCCTTCCTTAGTTGCAACAAGAGTGGGACGCTTGCCTTTGAAATTTTTGCTCCTCCATTGGTTGAACTTCATCTCCCTTATCAAGTGAAGCTTTATCTTTTCTTCCCATTCCAGGACTAGCCTATTCACAGTTATAGTGGGGGCGATGGGCTCTATGTCATTTTTTACTCATTTGTCGGTCGTACAGGAGGAATCGGGTATCCTATGAAAACTTACCTTACTCTTTCCTGACCTTAGGGTTATGGTGCCTTTATCAAACTTAATTGAGGCCTTGGCCGTTGTTAGAAATGGTGTTCCTAAGATGAAAGACCTTTTTTTCATTTTCCTTGATATCTAAAATCATAAAGTCTACGGGGTATACATGTTCAGCGACCTTTACTAACATGTCCTCAGCAATCCCTAAGGGGTAAATGTATGAGTGGCTAGCTAGTGAGAGTCTAATGTCTGTCTCAGCAGGCCTTTCGTCGGTAAGTTTCATGTACGTGGAGTAAGGCATGACATTCACATTGGACCCTTGATCGACCAAGGCGTTCACGTGCTTAAGGTCCCCTATGCTGCAAGGTATTTTGAAATTCCCTCTGATGTCTTCCTTCTTTGTTATCTTTTTCTTGAGAATCGCATCATAAACAGGCCCCCCAAGTAATACTTTATATTCCTTCCCCTTTTCTTTCCAACTCGAGTTCTTGATCGAGAGTTATTGAATTTGTTGTTGTTGACTAGTCCCTTGATCAGCTTCTCATTGATCTTATGCTTCAGATAATGTGCGATAGGCTGAGAACCGGGTGCTTCCATAGTTTCTTTGTTCTCTGGTGTTTTGATTAATTTGTTTTCGGCCCCATTTTTAGCTCCATTCTTTGTCTCGACCTCTATTACTGGCATCTCCGCTTCTGCTGCGGTGGGCATCTCAGTGTTATCGGGTGTTACCTTTATCATGTTACTCCTTTCTTCTCCTTTTGTCAAAGAAATATACGTTCTAGGTGATGGGGAATTTGTCTTCTTCTCTTATTAATACTTTCTCTGGGGTTCTGCTGTTCGTGAGTTCCTTAAGAAGTCTGAACATTTTGGTCATCCTACTATTGATTTCCTCACGTTGCTTGAAAATGGCGTTCTTAATTCTTTCCATTCTTTTGGTGTGTGCTGCCATGTAGTCCCTTATTCAATCTTTAAAAGTGGTTTCTAACGCTTGTGGTTGAGGGCTTGGACCTATACATTTACGAAAAGCGAAAGTGTTTAGTTTTGGTGGTTCATTTTGATTTCGTGGACGAGAGTTCGAATGGACTGCATTGACATAAGCTTGAGGGGTGTGTGCTGAGCTCGATGTGGGCATCGATCATGACCTTTTTAATAAGAAGTTAATCTGGTATTCGAGCTTAAGAAGTCTCCGGTTAAGTGTTTTCGGGATGCCATGAGGTGTAGAAATGGCCTTGACCGGTTTGATGAATTCTTTTGTTTCATCCCAACCTTTATGGTCGTAGAGGGCGAGGTTCTCAATGATTTTCCAAGATTCGTCGGTGTTCTTATTGCGGAGTTTTCTGCCCGTGATGCGGTCAATCTTGCACTTAAGATGAAAGGAGACATGATCGTAGAAAATTTGGATTTAAAGCCAATGATCGATGCCGTGATGAGGGACTTTTTGGAGTAATCCTTGAAATGAGTCCATGCTTTGGATAGAGATTCTCCATGATATTGTTGGAACATCAAGATATCATTGCGGTGTTTTACGATCCTTCTTGGTGGAAAGAATTGAGCAGGGAATCGGGTAGTAAGATCCTCCCATGTGGTGATGGATCCTGCTGGAAGACGTTCAAGCCAATTGCTAGCTTGATCGCGTAGGGAGAATTGAAACAAACGCAGGCGTGTTCTTTCCCAATTTTCACCGTCAAGGTCGAGTGAGTCCACAAGTTTAAGGAAATCCTTGAGGTGTTGGTTTGGATCCTCGGACCAAAGTCTATGGAATGAGCATCTGTTTTCCACCAATCGTATGGTGTCGGATCGAAGAGGTACTACGTTGTTCCTCGCGGGGAGCTCGATGGTATTCCTATAGCCCTCGTGGCTAGGTTTGGAGTAGTCTCCTATAGTACGGATATGATTCTCGTCTCCCATGGTGGTTGACGAGAATGGGTTACGAAACAAATAACACGAAGAAAAGATAGACTACAAGGAAGCTCATGTGCGGAAATTAAATCTTACTTGAAAGGATTCAAGCAAGTAGAACTAAGCTAAACTATGATCAATACCCAACTATTCCCCAGGCGGCGGCGCCAAAAACTTGATGCGGTCATCGTTAGACTTCATCAAGAAGTTTTACAACTCCCTAGGCAGAGCACCTAATCGTTGTAGTAGTAGTATAGGCAAGGCTCGGGGGGTTGTTATCATTCACTCGAGGAATAGGTTGGGAAGGCTTGATCACGGTCTAACAGAATTCTAAAGGTTGAGGGAAGATTCTTTTTATGTTTTTGTATTTTATGGAAAGCAAGTACATCATATATTAGAGATGTTGGTTTGGTTTTAGCTGTTAAACTAAATATAATCTAAACTAGTGATGATAACAATAAGATAAAATACTGTGTTTATTTAATTATGTATTACTCCTTAGATTGCTTCTCCTAGTGTTGTTGCCTTGTCACACTTGTGATGATCTGTGTAACTATTTCCTAAGTCATGAACGAATTACACGAACCCGCCGTCTACTTAGCATTTTGTTAGAGCAACGCACAAGCAAGGTAGTATGAAGACTATTACAAGGCCCCTAAGGGTACACTAAGTGCATGTAAAATATTTTAAAAGTGGATCAACCATATTAGGGGGCAAGGTAGTATGAAGACTATTACCCGATGGCATCCTTTCTACACAATCATGTTTCAATAGACATATCAACCGCGATACAGACAAAAGCTGGTTTTCTAAGGCCTAAGATGCACATCCATCAAAAGAAGCAACACCACTAAGATCTACCTTCTAGGTTTCATACAATCATAAATAAACACAATAGGAGGCTTAGCCTAGCATGTTAATAAAGCAAGAACATAGATGAATCAAACAACACATAGATATATTGAATGATTAAATAAACCTTACTTGATTAAAACATGAGTTGGAGGAAGTACAATATGGATTTTAGGCCCTAAATTCGTCCCTAACAGCTGCTAAACAAACTAGGGTTTGTACCCTCTTTTTTTATTCTAAAGTTACACACTCAAAACCTTAAATTTAGGTTTGCATATATAGGAAAATCACTGTGACGGCATCACCTTTTAATCGTGACGCCGTCATGAAAGAGAATATTCTAGATAATGGGTTGGGTCGTGTGCTCTGACGTCGTCTTGGAATCTCGTGACACCGTCTTAATCATCATTATGACGGTGTCACATTGTGTTTGTGACGCCGTCTCCAGCCACTGTAGAGAAATTGTAGAGAAATTCTTGAGCAATGTTGGTGTAGGTTCGTAGTCTTGTCTGTTTCTTCTCCAAATGAGCCCAAGTCATGTGTATTTCATCCAAATGCCTTCCAAATGCAAAATACCTAAAAATGAACAATTAAGTACCTATTTTGGGCATAAACACACGATTTAGGGGGTTAAACGACCCTAAAAAAGTGTATAAAATTACACCTCATCAACTACTAATCCAAACTTCATATATCCTACACATCTCCTCTAGGCCTCTGCCCTCCCCTCACACTGTCAACAATCTCATCCAACTCCAACCGCGCATGTCTCTCCTCTACGAGCTGTAATCGCAACTCCTGGTTCTCTCCCTGTGTATCACTAATGGTATGCCACATAGCTGCTCTCTGTGCATCCGTCTGACCTTCCCATGACTCTAGGGCTAATACTGGTCTCCAAATCGCTCCAAAAGTCACTACAACCCTCTCATGCTCATGCTCTAGACTCCTAAATTGATATCTCTAGGAGAAAATCTCACCCCTGACTGCCCCTGACCTAGTAAATAACTCTCCTATGTCCCTATCATACCTCTCAAACAAAGCAGGCGATAGCTCCTCCAATCGTACCATATGATCATGAATCAATCCCCCCTGCATCTCAACTCGAGCCCCCAACTCGGTCAAAAATCCCTTAGTCTTAGCCGTAGCGGGTAAAGCTACAGGCGATGGAATGGTCAGTGGTATCATGGGTGATGAAATAGGTGAAGGAACAATAGAAGGTGCTGGAGAAATAGGAAGTGAACCAGACGGCCACTCGGGTGATGGTGGTGTCTGAGCATGTAGTGGTGGTGGCGGGTAAGCAGGAACATCAATGTAAACTATACCATCCTCCGGGTCCATCCATGTAGTATGTGTGGGATGCCTAAGTGCCGACACTATCTCTGGTCTCTCAGACTCTGGTACAGATCTAGAACTTTGACCTACCTCAAATATACTAGGCATCCGGCCCTCTCCCAATGCTATCTCCCGCCGTCTCAACGCCCCATATTCCAATCCTAGAGGCTCACCTATAGCTGTCTCTGCAACCAGGGCTGCCCGCTGCTAACCCCCAGGTATAACATCATCCCCGCCCAAACTAAGACTCTTAACTCCCATACCGAGGCCCTCATCCCCCGTAGCAAAACCCTCATCCTTCATAGCAAGATCCTTATCCTCTACAGTAGGACCCTCTTCCTCCGTGTCCTCACTTACATTATTAGAATCCAAACTCTCCTCCATCTCCTCGTCCTCCTCCTCATCATCCCCCTCCTCATCATCCTCTGCCTCCTCATCATCCTCTACTAACTCAAACGTACCCTGATAACGCTTCCGTAAAGGAAGGTCTGGCGGTGACAAAGGTGGTAAACTCTCGTAAAGGACCAAAACCTCTTACAAAACGTTAAATCAGACATAGCTGCCACATCTGCCACACTGGTAGAGAAGCCATGTGACATATTTGGTGGGACACGCACAACCATATGTGCGGTCCTACAGAGAATGGGAACCAAAGTAGGTGTAGTATGGGTAAGTGGGTGATCTGGTGAAAGTGGTGCGGTGGAATCCGATGACGTGGATCTCACACCAGACGTGTCAGAACCCTCTGACTCCTCAACATGAAATGTCGGTGGTGTACCATCAGGGAGTGAAGTGGGTGATGCTACAGTGTGGCGTGACTTAGGCGCCTCAGTCTCAACAAGGTCCTCAATAGGTTCAGACTCAGTGTCCGTCCCAACCAAATAAGCCTGCCTAATAGCCTTATAGGGATCCTCTAGTAATGGTACGGGCACTCGGGAGCTTTGAGCTCCGTCAGCTTGGGTGGAAATCTCTGGGTCAACAAACACTGGGGTAGACATCTTGTGATAACACGATAAAAGGGTATAAGTATAAAATATTATTATCCAAATTATTAGCATCATTATGCTTACATATACAAATCATTATAGCGTTTAAAATTAGACATTCGTAACTGTATATATACATATATATATCCTTATATATATAAATATATATATATATATATAAAATATATATATATATATAAATTATATATATTATATATATATAATAATATATATATATATATATACTATATATCCTTCTATATATATATATTATATATATATAGAGTTATCGAATCCGAAAGTTTTTTTATTTCCAAGAGTTTTTAATACTTTATCATAAATATAAAGAGAAACCTTGGTTTATCCCAAGTAACTTACTTCTTTTTAATTTGAATATAAGCAAGAGGCGGATGAATATTTTTTTAATTTTAGCCCATCAAATTCAAAACAATATTTTGAATTAAAGAATCAAAACAATATTGAAGAATATTTTTTAGAATCGATCGAAAAACTAAAAGTATTCCTTAAAGGGGATTTTCCTTTGCAATTAAGATGGACTGGACGTTTGAATCAATTGAATCAAAAAATGATGAATAATATCCAGATATATGGTCTCCTGGTTAGCCTCATAAATGTAAGAAAAATTACTATATCCTATATTCAAAGGAAAGAAATGAATCTGGATATAATGAGAAGGCGTTTAAATCTTACACAATTAACGAAAAAGGGAATATTAATTATGGAACCTACCCGTCTATCTGTAAAAAATGACGGACAATTTTTTATGTATCAAATCATAGGTATTTCATTGGTTCATAAAAGTAAGCACCAAAGTAATCAAAGATACCGAAACCCCAAAAATGTTGCTAAGAATAATTTTGATGAATCCATTACAAGACATAAAATAAAAACTCTAAATAAAGACAAAAATAATTATGATTTGCTTGTTCCTGAAATTTTTTTATCATCTAGACGTCGTAGAGAATTGCGAATTCTAATTTCTTTCAATTTGAATTTAAAGAATCAGAATGGTGTGCATAGAAATAAAACATTTTCCAAGGAGAACAAGATAAAAAATTGGAGTCAATTTTTGGATGAAAGTAAAAATTTTGACCGAAAAAAAAATGAATTAATTAAATTAAAGTTCTTTTTTTGGCCTAATTCTCGATTAGAAGATTTAGCTTGTATGAATCGCTATTGGTTTGATACCAATAATGGGAGCCGCTTAAGTATGTTAAGGATATATATGTACCCCTGATTTAAATTTTTGAGTTTTGTATCTATTCTGTTGTTCTATCAATCAGATTTTTCATTTTTTTTTTTCTGTCCGTGATCCGTAAATATCCATGTTATATGCAAAGAACCCGATGCTCATATGCCCTGTCTTACATCCCCCTCTAGGATAAGTAAATGGCGTAAAAATTAAAACTATAAATTAATCAACAGAATCTTCGTACTAAACGATTTGGTATCCTCTTTTTGTATGACTATACAAACGAACTCCAAAAAAGGATTCATTAATGTTCATTGAAAAAAACAGGAATCTATAAAAAAAATTTGATTATTGTGTATACTACATTAAAATTTCTTACATTATTATTACTATTATTACTGATCAATAAAATAAATATCTGTAAAAAGGGGAGTGTGAAATTCTTTTATGGTAAAAAATGCATTTATTTCAATTATTTTGCAAGAACAAGAAGAAAACAAAGAAAATAGCGGATCTGTTGAATTTCAAGTAGTAAGTTTCACCAACAAGATACGGAGACTTACTTCACATTTGGAATTACACAAAAAAGACTATTTATCTCAGAGAGGTCTGCGTAAAACTTTGGGAAAACGTCAACGGTTGTTGGCTTATTTGTCAAAAAAACAAAGCACATTATAAAGAATTAATAAGACAGTTGGATATTCGAGAGAGAAAAAACCCGTTAATTTGAAGAGTTAGTTTGAATTATTCGCTTAAAGTTTGATGAACTTCTTTTCGCTTTCAGTAATTCATGGAAGAATGAATCAGGAAAAACCTATGACTGTACCAGCTACAAGAAAAGACCTCGTGATAGTCAATATGGGACCTCACCGCCCATCAATGCATGGTGTTCTTTGACTCATTGTTACTCTAGATGGTGAAGATGTTATTGACTGTGAACTAATATTGGGTTATTTACACAGAGGTATGGAAAAATTGCGGAAAATCGAACAATTATACAATATTTGCCTTATGTAACACGTTGGGATTATTTAGCTACTATGTTCACAAAAGCAATAATTGTAAATGCGCCAGAACATTATGTTGGAGTTAAGTCGTATAGCTTCACATTTGTTATGGCTTGGCCCTTTTATGGCAGATATTTGGGCACATACTCCTTTCTTCTATATTTTTCGAGTAAGAGAATTGATATACGACCTATTCGAAGCTGCCACCGGTATGCGAATGATGCACAATTGTTTTAGTATTGGAGGAGTCGCTGCTGATTTACCTCATGGATGGATAGATAAATGTTTGGATTTTTGCGATTACTTTTTAACAGGAATTGCCGAATATCAAAAGCTTATTACACGGAATCCTATTTTTTTTAGAACGACTTGAAGGAGTAGGCATTATTGGTGGAGAGGAAGCAATAAATTGGGGTTTGTCGGGACCTATGCTACGAGCTTCCGGAATACAATGGGATCTTCGTAAAGTTGATCATTATGAGTGTAATGAAGAATTTGATTGGGAAGTCCAATGGCAAAAAGAGGGGGATTCATTAGCTCGTTATTTAGTTCGAATCAGTGAAATGACGGAATACATAAAAATTATTCAACATGCGCTAGAAGGAATTCCGGGAGGGCCCTATGAAAATTTAGAAATACGCCGCTTTGATAGAGCAAAAGATACTGTATGGAATGAGTTTGATTATCGATTCATTAGTAAAAAACCTTCTCCGACTTTTGAATTGTCGAAGCAAGAACTTTATGTGAGAGTTGAAGCACCAAAGGGAGAATTGGGAATTTTTCTGATAGGAGATAAGGGTGTTTTTCCTTGGCGATATAAAATTAGACCGCCAGGATTTATTAATTTGCAAATTCTTCCTCAGTTAGTTAAAAGGATGAATTTGGCTAATATTATGACGATACTAGGTAGTATAGATATCATTATGGGAGAAGTTGATTGTTAAAATGATAATAGATACAAAAGAAGTACAAGCTATCAATTCTTTTTCTTGATTGGAATCCTTAAAAGAGGTCTATGGGATCATATGGATGCTTATCCCTATTTTATCTCTTGTATTAGAAATCACAATAGGTGTACTAGTAATGGTTTGGTTAGAAAGAGAAATATCTGCAGGTATACAACAACATATTGGTCCTGAATACGCAGGACCTTTGGGAATTCTTCAAGCTCTAGCAGATGGTACCAAATTACTTTTCAAAGAGAATCTTCTTCCATCTAGAGGAGATACTCGTTTATTCAGTATTGGACCATCTATAGCAGTAATATCCGTTTTATTAAGTTATTTAGTAATTCCTTTTGGGGATCATCTTGTTTTAGCCGATCTCAGTATCAGTGTTTTTTTATAGATTGCTATTTCAAGTATAGCTCCTGTCGGCCTTCTTATGTCAGGATATGGCTCCAATAATAAATATTATTTTTTAGGTGGTCTACGAGCTGCTGCTCAATCAATTAGTATTGAAATACCATTAACTCTATGTGTGTTATCAATATCTATACGTGTGATTCGTTAAGACATAAATTTCACCTCACTTTTTCTTTCTAGGAAGGAAATGTAATGAGTTGAATATATATTTGCGTTTTTTATTCATTATTCGGGGGTTGATGAAGGAAACCAGATAGTTATATGAGTGAAAAATCGACGGTGTCAACCTGAGTTTCAAAAGAATAAAACAAATAGCGCTTTACCTTGGACTTGGTTCACTTTCTGTTATTCTAGAATTACGTACTAGTACTACTGTACTAGGTAAGGAAATTGGACTTGACCTACTTTTGCCAAAATATAAATGATTAATCCAAATGTGTTCACATTCATATTGGTTTCCTAACGTTTATTATTCACAAATACTAATGAGGTGTTCGGAAATATCGAAGTATTAAATTGAGATTCGATGACTATAGCCCTTAGTAAATTTACCAAAGACGAAAAGATTTGTTATATTATACAATTCCTCGTTTCGTAGACCGTTTCGTTTTTGATAGGCTGGTCTGCCTATTGCTTCTTTCCATGTGCCTATTTTTTGTAGGGGTTGGTTCCAACACGTGTACAAACTTTGTAACTAAACTTCAATGGTATTAACACATAGGATTAAGCCATTCTATTTGGAAACTGCATTTTCTTAACTGCCGTAGTTTTTACTCCTCCTAATAGTTTTAGCACATTCTTTATAATTACTATAGTCCTAAGCACAATGATATTTTACTCATGGTGTCAATTAGCAGTCTGTGACCTTTGTTGCTCCTCCGACTGCTTACAGACTAATAGTTTCATGTTTACTCAATTTCAAACTTGCTCCGATCTGTTCAATTGCGACCTATAATGCAATCGCATTCTCTGGTCCAATTTGTTTCCAGCTGTTTCTGTATTACTTGATTATCCACTAGGTCAGTATCTGGTTGTTCTTTGCGCCTTGTTGTGTAGCATCTATATTTTGATTTATCCTTTTTTTCAAGGATTCATAACGGACATTGAACCCATTTTATAGATGGAGTTTTCCCTGGTGTATGGGTGTTGCTTTGCTATGAGCTATTCAAGGTGCTACTGTAAATATACTTTATTTGAAATGGTGATGGCGCAAATACAATCCGTGCTTTTAAACCACTCAAGCTCAAGAAACATATTCAAAGTCACCCTAATATCGCTTTTTCTTGACACAAATCTGATGAGGTTGCTTTTTCCAATAAAATTTGTTAATTTCTTTATGTTTATTTGTACCAGAAACGGGTTTATGGATGATGCTCTGAGTAGTCATTCCTGGCCTGAACCTACGTGCCTATTACAACGTCTCAGAAATATCGCGCGCGAAGATCTTGAATTTAGATATTCTACAACAAAAATATCCTTTTAACACGAAAGGTATACGTGCTTGGATGCGGCTCAAAGATCACCTCATGAAAACCTATATTCACGAGGAGTTCTACCATGTGAACTCACGCTCTTTAATTGAACTTTAGAGCTTTTGCCTGGTCGTGACCAAGAAACCAAACGGTTTTGCTTGTGGCCGGGAATGCCTGACTATCAATTATCCTGTAAACTACTAGGGCTCAGTACACAAGTCGTATTAATCGTATTCTGGGCCGGAAGCAATGAATCATTTGAAGTGGCTCATTTTTGTACCAGAGAAGCCTTATGTAGAACAAGGATTAATTTTACTTCCTTCGCCTAGCTACTCTAGTTTGGAGGTAGGTCCAGGTGGAAGTTTTATAGATACATTTCCATACATTTATCTGGAGTACTGTTCATTAAGTTTTATTTTTTCCTCCGCATATTGAGCTCTGGCGTATTTATCACGCACTTTAGGCCTGAGACGCTTGAAGAATCTTTCCATTCTCATTATGTAGGAAAGATAGAAATAAAATGACTACAATTTTAGGTATTCACTTAATCTTGGAGTCAAGGTGCTTTTCTTCTAGCCAATACAAAATGTCCTTTGTTTTTTATCAACTCGTAAAAAATCTCGCAGTTTACGAGAAATACACGGATTCTAATCGGAAAAAAAAGACTAAACATTTACTCTTTTGAAGGTAAAGTTTGGAAATAAAACAATTCCTTATGTCATGTATCCTCGATTAATCAGCCTCAGATGCTATTTTCAATTCTCGATTCCTATATTCGAGAAAGTTATACCTATAGTGTTAGCCTTAAAATATGTCGGCTAATACGAATTACATTATTTATATTAGCCAACACCAGGACTAGAAATGTCAAGTTTGAAAGTAGAATCGTGTCCAGGGCTATATATACCCCCTCCATACTTCCAGGAGGGGTGAGGATTCATAATTTTTTTAGTAAGGTGTGTGTGTTTCTCTCTCCTAACATTCACCTCATTCCCTATCTCTCACTAATAATATGGCTTTCTATTTGTTTAATCCCTCCCCAGCCCCGCCGGATCATTCTGTTAGATTGGTGAATTTTTATAACATTGGTACCAGAGCTAACCAGGGGTGTATTGTATTCGTGTGTGTTGTGTTTGTGATTTTGTTGTGGTATTATTGAGCTTATTGATTCGATCTACTAATATCATATTGGTATCATCGCCACTGATGTTTAGTGGTCTATTTGTGGAGAATTTAAAGTTAGGTGATTTCGTTTTTTTGTGCTTAATGGTGTCGGCTCTTAATTGAGCTTAAAGTTTCGGCTTAGATATTTTTTCCATGCTTGTCCTAATACCTTGGAGCTAGGCTTAAGAAAAAAATCACACGACGTAAACAAGTGTACAAGAAAAAAAAATCAAGATCCACAAGACTCGTGCACCCAACGATTCCTTCTGTGTGAACTCGAACGAGCGTAACCCTTCTTGGAACCGATCGTGTGCCATTAACGAGTGCACCGAACGAGCTTATACTTGTTGCACTCAACGGAGTAAGTTTGTGACTCAACCGAACGATGTGAAACCTTTGTGGACCGGACAGTGAACTCTATCAATACCGAAGAGTGAACACTTTAAGTACCGAAAAGGGGAGATGAACAAGGGTGGATCGAACAAGGGGAGGATCGAACAAGGTGGTGACGCGAACAACAGGGGATCAACAAGGTTGGATCGAACAAGGTGGAACCGAACAAGGAACCGATGGGCATTGTTTTTGTTATTCGTTCGAGTGTCGTAACCACGGATTATAAAAGCTCCATGTACTTCACATTCACAAAACGATTTCACCAACAAACAATATTTTCTCACGGTATTTTCTTGATTTAGTATAATTCCGTAAAAGTCATATTATTTTACGTTTAATCATAGAAATTGTAAAATCCCGAGAATTTAATGATAAACCACACACAACAAACTCACGTTTTTTCTTGATTTAGTAAAATCCCGTAAAAGTCGATTTTTTTTTACGGTTTAAATCATAGAATTGTAAAATCCCGTGAATGTTAATTGATAACAACAACACAACAAACACGATACATAACACTACAAACGATCCGAATAAGATTCACTAAAACTCAAAAACGGCTATGGAATTAGGATTCAAAAGTCTATGATCACAGAGTTTATCGTATTCCCTATCTTGTGATTGAAGTGGGTTTCACGAAGCGTCTACTTATTACATCATCGAGACTTCCTTCTATTTTCTAACGCTCTTTCTTAAACCCAACTGATCGATGGAATGACTTGCTATACTGTATACAGTTGTATTGAGACTTGAATTATCTAGATACACACGTCAAGGGGTGGATGGGTGAAGACCATGGTTAACTAACACTTAAAGGAGTTACATTTAGTACTCATGTCACACGCAATGCCGTTGTGATAGTCCTCAAGGGGTGTTGAAATATTTTGGCTCGTAGTGTTGTATATGGTACTTAGTGGCTTTTCTTCTGCACCGTTTCTTCAATCTACACGCAGTAACAAGCTTAAGTAACAAATTTGGGGAATGTTCTTCAATTTTCAGTTTGTATATCGGGTTAACGTTCACTCAATGGTCACAAACAGCGATAGCCGACAGAATACGAGGTTTGGTAGTTGCCATAGAGAAAAAGGTTGAGATGTGATCAGCAATTCCTCAACTGAATTTAAAGCTACTAACACAATATACTTCCCACCGTCTCATCAAACAAAATCTATTTCAAGGGAGTTACTTCAATGTTCTTTCTAAACTTTTCAAGATTTTGCTTAATGACAAGAACTTCTCGTGTATATGAACGACCACGTCAATGATGCTTATCGAGAGTTTCTAAACCATCAATGGAGACTACTGGACTTTTGATACTCTTGATGCTATCAGGTCACTTCCAGGGAAGTAGTTAATACTACATCACTTAGTATGGTTTGTGAAGTGATACTGTCATCAGCGAGAAGAATGTTTCTGATCTATTGCATGTTTCCCCAAACGGATAATCATCAAGACCGAATGTCATGATACATATAGAAGCATATTAAATGTGTGTTACTGTTTTCTTCTACTAAATATCTTGTGCAGCTTTAAATGTCAATGTTAGATAAGATCGTTCAAGCTTACATCAACCTGTTCAGAATCTTCACGAAGATACGAGTTTGTTGGGAAGCGATTCTTAAACTCGCCAAAAAGGAGTCTATGAAGAAAGCTTTTCAAGACATGCTGCATGAATTGAGGGAAGTTAATCCAACTCATGCATACTACAATGGTTCCATATCAAGGAAAGTCACAGAAGATCCAAGCTGGAGTACAAGTTTCAAGACTAGAAGACAAAGACGTCAATCCACACTGGAAGCGCCTTGGATGTCATGTAAATATGGTTGTATTTGTACATGAAGGAACATTGTAAGTAATTTCCCCGTATGCCCACATATGGGGGAAGATTGTTAGCCTAAA
The DNA here is from genome assembly GCA_026074375.1 of Tanacetum coccineum. Classification (NCBI taxonomy): domain Eukaryota; kingdom Viridiplantae; phylum Streptophyta; class Magnoliopsida; order Asterales; family Asteraceae; genus Tanacetum; species Tanacetum coccineum. The sequence continues at coordinate 8,087 of BQNB010112618.1, read as the reverse complement.
ATATGTCGGCTAATACGGGAATTACATTAGTTTAATATAAGCCGGACACGATCCGGACGCAGAGACTAGAAATGGTCAAGTGTATAAAGTAATCGTGGTCCAGGGCTATATATATCCGCTCCAATACTTTCCATGAGGTGAATTCATACTTTTGTAGTAAGGTGTGGTGTGTTCTCTCTCTAGAAAACCACACACTTCCTTTCTCTCACTAATAATATGGCTTTCTATTTTGTTTTAAACCTCCCCACCTCTGGATCAATTCCTTGTTACTTGATGTATCTATATTTAACATATAGTTTCGTATTGACATGTCAATCCTAGTCCACTATACCAAAGGCAGCAAAGAAGAAGCACTACACTCTAGAATCAACAACAAGAAAACTTTGTTAAAATTATCGCACTTTCATGTAGCGAGCTTGGGACTAAACTATGGTTGGAGAACAACAAACATCCATCTCATTTTATTTTGATACCTGTATAACCTTCAAAGGCGTTAAATTGACTAATTCCTAGAAATTATGAAGCGTTGAAACAAAGAAATTGTTGGAGTTAATCATTATCTCTCTAGTACCAATATTTTTTGATGTTAAGAAAAGATTTCTCTTGCAGGAAGGTTGGCTAGAGATTTCTGTAAAAACACTAGCCCAAGCCTCCATGTCAAAGTAATGAAAGATTTTCGCTACTTTTATAATTTTAATCATTATCAATATAAGGAGGAGCATGTATGAATGCAATCTCATGTACGGTTTTCTGTAACAAGAGATTTCTTTGAATTGAATACGACCGTAACAGATGTCATCTCAATCCGAAGGATATTATCGGAAGCTTTACAGAATTATTATGAAGCTATGCGACTAGAAATTTGACCCTATTACCGAAGTTATAACTCTAATAACATAGACTTATCCACACAAGTAACGAAACACAACGAAAGCGTTTGGAATATTATTTTCGATCAACATTCAAACGAACCCATTCTTACCACAAGCTTTTAATAATATGGCCGTGATCTGTCATTACGTGCGACTATCTCCACTATAGAAATAAAAAAGTAAAGAAAGATTAAACTCGCTAGTAAATACTAGAAAAAGGGCTTTCTACATATGTACAGTCTAAAACAACGATTTTTATCAGCTGTACATACATCAAGGGAGAGTCTTGGTATCGTTGACTTCTTTCTTTTTACAACTACTCGACGATCATCCTTTTTGAATTCGACAAAAAATGGGAGAAATGGAACAAAACTCATTAATAATCTGTAACTTTTAATTTTATACAAAATGAGTTTATATTTTGTCATCATCAAAAAGAGGGATATTGTTAATACAAATAATGTCTAAAAACGTTATTTATATTTTTCGATCTCTCAACGTTTTGATAATAACAAAATGTAAAACGTTTACGATAAAATTAAACGTTTAAAAATTATTAATCGAATTCTATTTCTAAGATTAGTAATCACTTAAGGTATGAACAAACAAATCATTAAGCATGATTAGTGATTAAAAAAAATATTTTTCTCTTATCCATCACATTTTTACAAAAGAATTTCACAAAATTAATTATACAAAATAATTTCTAATTAAAAGAAAAGTTTTATTAAAAACTTAAAATTTTTTCAAATTTTCCCCCCAAAATAGAAGGTTCCATACGAGATACAACATTTCCCACAAAAAGACAAAAACAGAAGCGTAGTCTACTGGGCGGCTCTCTTCTATGCCTGGCGGCCCCCAGATATATCTAGGACCGACCGTTGGGTTTTCCTGCCTATAAATACTGCTCCATTCCTTGCAGAAAAACAGACCTCTTATCACGAAATTTTCAAATAACTTTCTATCTTTAAAAATCTTCTTTCTCTCTTTAAATCTCTTGATCACTAACATTCTTAGATCTTGTTTCAAGTGATCTAATCTCTTTCTCTCATCTCTTCTTTCGCATTCAAGTGCAAGAGAAGAATATTCATATTCGCCAAGAAACAAATTGTTATTTAGTGATCCCTCCTCTTTTCTTCTAAGTATCAAATCTCTATTGTAATTATCTTGTGTATTTGTATGATTCAGATTGTATGTAAATCCGATAGTGTAGATCTAGAGATTCTGTATTGATTATGAAGTGGTAGATTGGTTCTAGCTAAGATTAGGTGGTATGTGCTTAATTACACATACCTTTGACCTAATAAAACGAGCTAAAAATACCAATTATGACCAAAAACGAACATAAAATGCCAAATATATGCTTGTTTTGCTATTTGTGTTGTGCAGGTAACAGATATTCATAAAAGGACGAAAAAGAAGAAAAAAGAACAAAACTAAGCACAAAATTGAAAAGAGCGCGAAAAACCAAAGCCGAATATATAAGTATCTTATTGGGCCAACCCGTGCCCAAGTTAATGGGCCGAGTCAGCCCATTATTCCAACACCCAGTCAAACAAATAAAACCAAAACCCATTTCCCGCCAAAACCCCACACTATTCACCATCCCTGTCACTCTCAACCTCGTCCCCTGCACCCCAAAACAAACCCATCACTTTCCCCCCTCAACCCCACTTCACAAACAGCCAAAGCCACGATGGAAATCCATTGAAGGCTGATTGGTTAAGAAAGATCAAGGGTTTAGATTGGGTTTAAAGAAGCACAAGAGGAATTGAAGGGCTCAGATTAAATTGCTTGGAGAACACTCTCAAGCCTCTCACGCAACAAACACAAGAAGCCCAAGCTCCTCTCACTCTTTGGCTATAAATATAATAGGATTTCTTCATTTGTATCCATGGAGAGTAGAATTAGATTTAGGAGTAGTGTAGTCCTATTTTTAGCTTATTTTTATTGCTTATTTACTTTTTATCTATCTTCTTTCCAAAAGCATTGTAACCAGTTTTTTATGATTAATGAAATTACTATTTAAATCAATTTAAATTTTGTTTTCACTTAATGCAATTTAAGCTTAATTCAGTTTACAAGTCATTTGCATAAGCTCGTTACTGTTTTAACTCAGTGTTATTGTTTCACTAAAAATCCACCCCAAATTTACCTCAGCCTATTTTATGGATGATAAGCCAATATTGGACGGGCTTATGGACAATACCAGCTTGTTTCTAACAAGCTGGAGCTTAATTCTAAGCTTTTAAGAGCAATTTACATCCCTGTTTAGCTGGGATTAAGGTACAAATCTCTAGTTCTCTATTTTAGCTTATTGTTCTATTTAGCTTATTATCTGCTTATTTAGTTGTTATTTAGTGCTTATTTATGCTTATTGCATCTTAGTATAGTTTAATATTGTCAGCTTATAGTTTAGATCTTACTAGTTTTAGCTTAAGAGTTAAATTGTCTTAAAATTCTAGTTAATAGCTTATTGTTCTAGCTTATTAGGCATTGCTTAATTGTGGCTGATGATTTCTTAGTAGTGCTTAATTGGCTTAATACTAAAGCTGTTTTAACAAATATCAGCCTAATTTAACCTTTCATAGTTTAAAAATGCAAAATAAGTTTTTAAAGGTGTGTTTGGCACAATTACTGTTTAGGCCATTTTGGCTTTTTAGTCAGATTCAATCAACTTTAACTTAGTCCTAAAGCCAGTTGATTGGTCCAAACCACACCTTAAAATATATATAATATATAATAAAATATAGAATATATATAGTAAGAATAGTCTAGAAACAAAGTCAATAAAACCGAGAAGTAGTATAGAATGTTCCCGGGTCGTTTATCCCCAACGAGGCTGTGCTGGAAAATCGATACAGTCGGAAGATTGGAGTTTGAATGAGAAAAATGATTTGAGAGTGCAGGAAGTTAAATTAAACAATAATAAACAAAAACGTTTAAGAAAAACCTAAAAATTAAGAAATTAAGCTAGAAAACGAGAGCACGAATCCCGAACAAAGGGGTCAAAACCTAAAAACTTCAAAATTAACCCTACGGAGAAATTTTCACTTCTAAACTACTCTAGGAGTCAAATAACGAAGAATGAAAAAGACTAGACTGAAAACGGAGGTCGTTTGACCCAAAAACGAGTCAAGACAAAAAACCGCACCCGACCCCGTTCTTTAAAAAACAAAAAGTTATAAAAACGACCCTAAGAAAATTTTTATATTTTTCCTACAAACTTTATGACTAAATAAAATTTTCTAAAAAAGAAAAATATTTTTTTGATAATTTTTGTATTTTTTATGAATTTTTTAAACTTTTAACGAAATTAAATTGTAAAAAATAATAAACGACCTTTAAAAATTCTGAAGCGGTATGTGTGTGTACAAAAAGAGAGGTGTACGAGGGTAGAGACCCGGGTTCGAGTCTTGCTCACCCGGGTCACCCCTTGTCTCCTTTTTTTTTTTTTGAAAAACTTTGTAAAACAAAGTTGTTAAGCTTATTGAGCTTAACAACTTTTAAAACTACGACTTTTTCTAAAAGCTTATAAATAAGCTTAAAAACAGCTTTTTAAAACGACAGCAGCTTACAAGAGCTTAAGGCAAAAAAAATGACTAAGTCTTTTGGACTTTTTGGACCAATGAGCTAGCACTTGGACAAGTAAGCTAAAAGAATTTGCTAGCTTATCCTTAAATAAGCACTAAAAGGCTAAACACTAAAACTAAATAAGCTTAAAGAGGGCTTAACTTTGACAGAAGCTAAAGGTGAGCTTAATGGCTTAAAAAGCTAAGTTCTTTGGACATTTGGGACATTTAAGCTAAAACTTAGACAAATAAGCTAAAGGGGCCTAAACTAACCTAATAAGCACTAGAGGGCTTAAGAACTAAAACTAAATAAGCTGAAAAAGGTCTTAAACGACAGAATACTAAAATAAGCTTAAAAGCTAAGAGTCACCACTGTCAACACAAATTAAGCAATGAAAATGAGCAAATAGGCACACACAACTAACTACACTATCAAAATAAGCAATTAGGAACACAATTGAGCTTATGAAATAAGCTGAATAAGCCAAAGAGTGGCTTGATACCTCAACAGTACTAACTAAAGAGTTAGTACTGTTGGTGTATGATTGAAGCTTAAGGACACTTTTGGCTCAAAAATAAGCTATCAAAAAGGGCTTTCTAAGGGCTGAAATCAAGGGAGCTTATCTTAGAGCTTATGGGCTCTCAAAATAAGCCAAAATCTTGGGCTTAAGTACACTAAAAAGCTAAAATAGAAAGGCTTAAAGGTCACCCCTTTGCACCAGGGGAAATTAAGCCAAGGACAAGGGCTTAATTTGACAACTTGTTTTAAGCTGTCAAATAAGCTCAAATGAACAGGAAAAGTTGAAACAGATGAAGTACACTAGGAAATGGACTTGTGCGCCAATTTTAAGAGTCCAAAAACCATTTAAACCTGCTGAATTTTGAGAATGAAAATGGGCTTTTTGCTCTTTTAGCACCAGGGGAGAATAATGCTAAAGACAAGGGCTTATTTTGACAGCTTATTTTAAGCTGTCAAATAAGCTCAAAATTAAAAGCAAAATTAAAACAGATGAAGAACACTAGAAAATTGACTTGTGCACAAATTTCAGCTTGTCCAGAAAACTATTTTTAAAGTGCTGATCTTTTACTTTTGAAAAAAAAGGCTTTTAGCTTTCAAAAAACTTAAACTTACAACTTTTGATGGTTTTGACTCAAAATGACTCAAGGGACTTTTGACAACTGATTTAAACACTCAAATGACACACTTTTTTTAAAACCACAACTCAAGAATACAAGAGCTTATGAAACAAGCTCTTGTAGCTTTTTTAAAACACCACAGTTTTAAATGGTCACTTAGAAAGCCTTGAAAAACACTTTTAAAACTGAAAAACCTCTAAAAACAGACTCAATAGAGCTTAATACTTAAGCTAAAATCAACCAAATGACTACAACCCATACCACTTCTTGTTTTGACCCGTTTTTACTCTTAACCCAAACACCCCTTTAAATTCTGTCAAGGGACTTTTAAACTTATTAAAAGTGAATTAAGCCATGAAATTTGCAAACAGTAAGCCAAATAAGCTCAAAATGCATAAATAAGCAAAAATCAACAAGAATTAAGCACTTAAATAAGCTGAAAATGAAAATCACAATAACAAGGCTAAATTAGGCTAAAAATTGGAAAAACTTGCATAATCAAATTTAAAACTACAAGATCTAAATTTTAAGCACTAATAAGCTATAATAAGCATGAATAAGCATACCCAAAAGAAAAATAAGCAAAAATAAGCTGAAAATAAGCTAATGCTAAAAATGACTTAAAAATGGAAAAAGAGAACTTACAAGGCCCTTTGCTCTAAACAAGGGCAAATAAGCTGTCAAAAGCTTAATCTACAAGCTCCAGCTTATTGGAAATAAGCTGGTATTGTCCATAAGCCCTTCCAAATTTGGCTTATCATCCAATTCAATAAGCTGTGGTAAATTGAGTGAAATTTTCAAGTATAAGTCCAATTTTTTCTTAGCTTATTAACTTGTTAAGTGAGTATAGCTTATCAATAAGCTGTTTAGAGAGCTTTTTAATACATAAGAAGGTAATTTAAGCACTTGAACAGTAACAACTTAAAACGGGTATAAATTCTTAAAAACTTCAATGCTTCATTAATTGATAAAAAAGGTACAAGGAACTTTAAATAAGCTGTAAATAAGCATAAATAAACATAAATTTTGCTGAATTGAAAATTAATTAACTAAATAAGCTACTCGTCTTGTTCGGCTATCACTAAAGTCCTATTTATACTACAAGCTAAGTCTTCAGCTCTTGCAAGGTGTTTTTCTTCTGTGAGAGACTTCAAAATCCTAATCCAAGCCATCCATAGTCCTTGTGCTTCTTTAAGTTGATCACAGCCATTGATTCGGCAAAAGTTATGGAGAAAAGTGAGATTGCCAACATGGCAATGCCCCTTTTTTGGTGGGAAAGATAGTGGAGAGGAGGGGGAGGTTTATCCATGGTGGAATTGAAGGTTTACAGGGTAAAAACGGGGTGGTTGGGGGAAAAAGGGGCGGGAAAAACTGTTTTGAGTATAACAGGCAAAAGGTTTAGGGTTTTGCCACTTTTGGTCCCTCATGGTTATAAGGAGGTTTGCAATTTTCGTCCTTGTGGTGTTAAAGGTTTGGGGACTTGGCAGTTTAAGTCCCCAAGGGTTATAAGTGGCTTTGCACCATAAGTCCTTGTGGTGCGTGGTTTTGGGGACTTGGCAGTTTTGCCCCTTGTGGTTTAACTTTGCCAATTGGCAGTTTGGGCCCTTGTCTTCATTTTCTTCTTTTTCCTCTTTTAAGACAAGTTTAGGATTTGGCAATTTTAACCCTCAAACTTATTTTTCTTCACATGTTGACTTTTGGACTTTGACTGACCTTGGCTTTGATTTGACTTTGTCTTTTCCATCCCGTGCTTGGTTTGGTTGTTTTTGGCTTTGTTTTTCGTCCTTTTCTTGAATATCCGTTTCCTGCACAATTCAAATGCAAAACATACAAATACAATGTATTTTTGGTACGTTTTTAGTCTTTTAAGTCCATTTTTAATGGAAAATGGTATGTGTAATTAAGCATATACCAAAATCCCCCATACTAAGGTATTGCCGTGTCCTCACGCAATGTTATGAAGTAAACACTTACGAAAACTAAGAATCTCAATCCCCCTCAACTAATAACCTCGAAAAGTAGATAGGCATTTGTCAAGGGGAACTAAAGAATCAATAACTTTGACGAGTCCCGTTTTCACCAATTTTTCATATGTACACTAACTATCCCTAATACTTTTGGATTTTCCTTTTTCTTTTCTTAACTACCTATTTGACTTCCTTTATTTTATAAACACCGGGATCATAGAATGAGAAGCGTGCATAGAATAATCTACGGATGTCTTGAAGGATAAATTCGTCGTTCCCGATTTTTTCACTAGTTCCAAACCAAGCAATTAAACAAGATCATTTGTCAATATAAGTCTAAATGGTGAGCACTCATACTTATGACTTGCGAACTTTTTACTCCCAACATGGATATAAGATTTAAATGTGTGTACTCAATTCAACTCTTCCATAGATCAACTTATTTCCATAGTCGTAATTCAAGATGAATCATAACTCAAAGCAACAACTTATTAGGACCTTGTAACTTGATTTTAAAGAACGAAAATTTAACTGTAGAA
>BQNB010112617.1:0-19367 GCA_026074375.1 Tanacetum coccineum | reverse complement strand
TGTCGTTACGGCCATGTATATACGTTACAGCTGCCTTGTTGATGTGGTACTTATGGTGAAAGACTATTGAATGATCAAAACGTAAGCCTTCTTAACCTAATTTAGCTTTTGACTTGTTCTTCCTTAGCTTTAGCGGTGGAGATGTGTATCCTTGCCAAGCCTATGATACGAAGCTAATCACGACCGAGCAATTGAGCGTACAACTTAAATGTTGCACCCTAGATTAGTTAAGTGATCTGAGTGTTTTCATTTCCATATTTCATGAGGAGCTTGGTTATGTATAGGTGATTAGGACAAAGTAATGCTTAAACAAAAAATCCTCAACTTCGGTTAAGGACACATTTTCATAAACCAAAACTTTTTCTAAAGTCTACTTGAGGATAAGTAGGATTCAAGTGGGGGGATATTTGATGACATTAAATAACATTGTTTTATTATATCATTTATCCCATCTGTTTTGCCCACTTTTATATAAATATTGCATTATTTGGTACTTAATTGCTTTAAAATTGATAAATGTAGTAATTTAGGAGTGTTTTATGAAGATGAGCTAAAAGGCGCATAATTTGGAGCTAAAACAAAGACATTTGAAGATTTATGAATTTTCACTAATACGCCGTATCTAACTAAAGAGATACGGCGTATCAACGCCAACACTTCACAAGAAAACACGTTTGACCAATTCTCAATATGGCGTATTCACTCTGTCTACATACGCCGTATCCATGAAGATAACTATTCCAAGATACAGTAAATCAAGTAAATTGGGAATGATATCAGAGATTTATTATGAACATAGCACGCACTCCAAGGAATCCAGCCCAATACGCCGTATCGACCTTGCTGGATACGGCGTATCGAGTATTTTTCAGCAACTATAAATAGAAGACTCAAAAACGAGTTTTCAGTGTGCAATATCATATTCTTTATACCATACTCACTAAAGACGAATTTTAGAAGAGAAGATCAGCCACCAAGGTCAAGCATCGATCACGAATCCATAGAAGACATCGTGTAATTTTTACTCTCTTAATCGTTCGATTTCAATTGTTTGATTACGCTTGTATAATTACAATGGTTGTGGGCTAATACCCTCGGGTATTAGCCATCTTAATGAAAGTTCAATGTTTGGTTTGTTTTAAAAATTGATTTCTTAATTTATCGTTGATTGTTTAATTATGTTTATCACCTCATACTTGTTTATGTGTTTGAATATGCGACCTATCATTCAACTGGGTCTAGTGATACGGACCAAGTAATCTAGATATCGGGATAGCTCTCCATATCATGTTTTATATGTCTGGACCAATAGGATCACATATAACGTTCTGTCTTTATCTTTGAATTATGAGCTTAGTTGGACCGGTAGGTGACCCGTTTATGTTTCAGCAATCATACTCTTAATTTACTTATAAAGATTGTAATAGTAGATTACCAATATATAAAACACCGTCAAACAATAAGTGGGTAAAGTCCCGTTAGGCTAGGGTTTTAACAGGATCACCACTGCTTTAATTCTCTAAGATAGATTATAATTAAACTAAAGGATGCTTTATGCGGATGCATTTAATTGTGACAGGATTAATCGTGTCTAGGTCTTAGGATGATGTCTCGCCTAAGTCTTAAGAATGATATGCCGCTTCGAGATAAGTAAATCATTGCACTAAAACAAACAAACCAGCATTGAACCGGATTTTATATGGCTAATACAGTTTTCTATCATTTGGCTTGTACCGCTTTTCTATCTTCTAATCTTCCTCTTTTGTGTTTATTGTATTGAATTGGTATTTATTTCCACCAAACCTGTGTCAGTATCTCAGGCTGAAAACCCCCCATATCTTTAGAAAACGTACATTGCATAGATTTAACCAGTAAATAAACTAATTAAAATACTGATAGAATATAGGATTAAATTTCCACTCTTAGTGTTTGACACCCTACTTACCGCGAAACTCCATCTTGACCGGGTACTCTGCCCGTTAAAAGTGTTGTTTTAGGTTTGTCGGCTAAATATAAATTTAAAACTTGATAATCAAATAATTGACCCTACACGACAGCACATCAGGTTTTTGGCGCCGTTGCCGGAGAGTGAAATTATTAAACCTTATTTTTATCAGTATTTCTAACCTTTAATTAATTTAATTTAGTGTAATCTAATTATTTAAATTCTGTTTGTATTTATTCGCATTGTGTGTTTAAATTGTTTGTTTAAATTCCCGCATTTAATTGTTTTAAATAGTATTCTGTTCTGACTGATCACCTGATACGCCGTATCCACCAGTTGGATACGACGTATCAAACCTTCTGATCAGGACAACGTATTGAGTTTCACAGTCTAAACGGCGTATCTGTTTTCCAAACAATACGGCGTATTCCGTGAACTCTATACGGCGTACTGGCATTCAACATCATAAGTTGAAATATGCATATTTTGTTATCTGATACAGTAACAGTAGTAAAAATCCATTTGTTTCGATTCTACATTTGATTTCTCTCATCAGGACATATCCTACTGATTTATTGTCATTTGTTTCAGGTAGTGCATGACAAGAAGTTCTACAAAGGAACTGCTCTCACCTTTTGAAAACCCGGAACAAAAATTTCGTTCAAGGAGGAGGCTTTTCGATACACCAAGTCTAGTAGAGTCGAATTCACCGGAGTTCGATCACAATTTTGACATCCTAGAACAATCAGAGGAAGAAGTAAGAGAAACAATGACGGAAACAATGGAACAATATATGAGCAAAACCCAAGAAAATTACGGGTCGGGCGTTACTAGGCCCACAATCAACCAAGACACCCCCTTTGAATTGAAGGGGCAATTTCTCAAGGAACTCCATGATAATACTTTCAGTGGCTCGGAACACAAAGATGAGAACGAGCACATCGAAAAGGTTCTAGAGATTGTTGACTTATTTCACATCCCAAAGGTAACTCAAGATCAAATCATGCTTCAAGCCTTTCCTGTATCCCTTACTGGAGCTGCAAGTAGATGGCTAAGAAATCAGCCGTCAGGATCAATTACAACCTGGGAGGTTCTCAAAACTAAATTTATTAACAAATATTGTCCACCTTCCCGTACCGCAAAGAAAATAGAGGAAATCAACAACTTCCAGCAGGAACCTGATGAAAGCCTTTTCTGTGCATAGGAAATATTTAAAGAGTTGCTGATAAAGTGTCCTCAACATTATTTGACCGATATGCAGGAAGTCATCTTGTTTTACAATGGGCTTGATGTTCTAACTCGACAAATCTTGGACTCAAAGGGTGACATACCTTCCAGAACTGGTGCTGATGCTAAAATAGCAATCCAATAAATGGCTGAGTACTCCTAGAAATGGCACAATGGAACATCATCAAGGACCAGAAGTACTAAAACTTCTGACGGGCTTGCTGCTATCCAAGCCCAACTCAACAATCTCGGACGAGAAATAAAGAAAGTAAATGAGAAAATGTACGCTGCTCAGGTCGGATGTGAACTATACAAGTGACCACACTATACAAAGGATTGTCCATAAAAGGAAGAAGGGAAAACTTTAGAAGAAGCTTATTATACACAGTTCGGTGCACTCTATCAACCTGGAGGACAATATAGAGCAGCAGGGCCAGGATTCTACCAACGAAACAATGTAAACTCTTCGCATCCTGATCGAAGACCAAGCCTGGAAGAATCACTGACTAAATTTATGGCAGAATCAGCTAAAAGGCATGAAGAAAACTCGAACATAATCAAAGAGATTCGAGCTTCCACTGATGCAGCAATAAGAAACAAAGGAGCTTTGATTAAAACCTTGGAAATACAAATCGGTCAGATGAGCAAGGTTTTGCAAGAGGGAGGATTTGGAAGCTTGCCCAGCTGTACAGAAACAAACCCTCGAGACCAAGTTAAATCGATCTTAACTGCTAAAGCTGATTTTTTTGGGATACGCCGTATCGGATGTGGTCCATACGCCGTATCGAGCACACAGCACAGGAGCATATTGTTTGAAACAATCCTTTTTCCAAATCGACTGCAAAACTTCAGCTGTGATGACTGGAGAGAGGCACAAGATGTGTAGATTCTCGATGCTTATGATCACACCTTGCCTCCAAAAGAAAAAGACCCAGGGAGCTTTACTTTACCTTGTTTTATTCATAATATCTGTTTTAATAAAGCTCTTGTTGACGCCTTGTTTACAACTATTAAAGGAGCTATTGTAGTGGTTATGCCATTCTCCTACCTATACCTACCTTGGTCAGGTAATTTGTCTCACAACAGAATGACCGTTGAATTGCCGAAAGAACCATAAATGCAACCAAAATGCATTACCGTAATGTGCAGTAGGATTTGGAATATTTTGTTTTCCCCTATAAGACTTTGTCATCTTGGACATATCCGAGGATAACGATGTTCCTTTGATCCTCGGGGGACCATTCCTTTCCACTGCCCATGTCAAGATTGACGTCTATAAAAGAAAAGTTACTTTAAAGGGTCTGGGAAGTAAAAAACTGTTATTTAAAAAGCGTTGAAGGCCTGCTCTAGCATAATCAAGAGGGTCTTTATGGATGAATGAGCCGTAAGGAAGAAAAAGGTCGAACTTAAAGACCGATTGAAACAAAAGTGCTCCCCGGGAGACAACCCGGTTATGTTTTTAATTGTTTTGTCCTCAATAAATTGTTTGAATTTTTTAATTTTATATTGAGTCTGTTCTCCCAGGACATACAATTCTGCTAAGCGAACCTCTCTGGATACTGCGTATGCATGTCTGGACAATTCTCGAGTTTTTAATTTCAGTATTTAAAAATTTAGTATATAACTAATTTTTAACAGTTTACATACGGCGTAACCTAGGGTTGGGATATGCTATGTAAACCTGTACAGTTGTGTGTTTATTGTTTGCATTGAATAGGTTAGTTTTAGCGAAAAGCCTGAATTGCACGGAATCGCTTTTAACTTTCTGCATGACCCTTAGCCCTATACACTAAACCGACTTTAAATTATAGTCTTAAAATTATCCTTGTGTGTAACCTCACTTGGCATTCTAGCCCTCGTCCAACACTCTTCTTGCTCAAACACTCAAAATGGAAAACCATCCGGAGCAAACTATCAGGGAAGTTTTCCTTGATCTAATTCTTTTTCCCATATTATTTTAACTATTTATCTATACAACGAGGACGTTGTATAATTTAAGTGGGGGGGGGGGGTAAGAGAATTAGAATGTACTTGTCCTCATTTTCACAAATAAAATGCTAACATGCCTAAAAATGGATCAAATTTAAAAAAAAATTAGCATAACTTTTTGTGAAAAATCACTAGTTACATTACCTAGCGCACTATAACCCTTAATGTCTATTTGTGAGAATTAAGCCTATCCGTTTCCAATTGCTTACTAAAATTCCACAAAAATATGAGTGTGTCGGTGATGTAGTGGACTTTAGAACTTGGCCTGGTATATCACTCAAGACCTCAATGATGAGTACTATGGATTTAGATGGAGTAACATGCTTGACTGGTAAATTTCTAGGATTAAACCAAAAAGCCTACATGTCGTAATATTAACTAACTACACTGGTTAGTTAACCCCCGTGTAACCCTTTTGCTTACTCTTATTTTTAGAGTAAAGATACCCCTAGAACAACCTGCTGAGCCATTCCTTTCTTTTTCCTACACCATTAATAAGTGTTTCTTTCACTCTTTATACACCTTAGCCTACCGTGTAGATTAAAGCCCATTTGATTAAATGTTGCTAGTCGCTTTCGTGTAAAGTTTTGTAGTTCATGCGTCAAAGTGAAAACTTCTCTATCTATTAATTGTCCGGAAAATTGACACAATGCAATGAGAAGTTTGTAGCTCGTGTGTTTTTGCTACTTTTACAATTATGTATTATGTTCGAAAGAAAAAAAGTTCAAGAGAAAATTAGCCGGACAAATGATGATTATGAAGACGGTGAAATTACGCCGAGATTTATGATGTGTTGTTGAAAAAAGGAGAAAAAAGAAAAAAAGTTATGATTGATGAAAAAGATTGTCGGTTCATAGAGCTTACACCGATGAAATAATTGAAGGATCGTTATGCTCATTGATACTGTCATAAAAAATAAACGATACAAAGTACTATAAAAAGTGGCCGATATCACCACTTATTTTGTAAAAGTATGTAAAGTTCAGGATGTAAGGGAAGTTGACTGTTATGGGAACGCCAATTAGTTTGTCATTGTCATCTATGATCGAGACGCTTGTTCATATGTTCGAGTCTTTGTCATGGAACGGTCGGGGAAAGTTACTAGCAACCGCACCTTATTTGTTGGCTTTAGTCTATTTGTTTGTTTATTTTATTTAACAACAATTTTACTTCCCTTTCCTAATTACTAACCTTAGGATCTACTCGAATGAGGATGTGTTTGAGCATGCATGTCTATTCCGTCGTTACGGCCATGTATGCATGTCTTAGCTGCCTTGTTTGACGACGACCTTTGGTGAAAGTTAGAAGGTTCCTACCCTATATTACTCTAGTAGTCCTAGTCTTTAGCTTTTTCGAGGTGGGAGTGAGCAGTCAAATGTGTCTATCCCGGTATTACGGGTGTGTATGCGTGGTCTTTGTCGCCCTCTTGGAATATTGGTATCGATGAAATATTAGTTAGAATAATTAAACCTGAGCCATCGTATAAATGCCCAATTTACCTTTTGACTTGTTACTCCTTAGCTTTAGAGGTGGAGATGTGTATCCTTGCCAAGCCTATGATACGAAGCTAATCACGACTGAGCAAATGAGAGTACCACTAAAATGATACACCCTAGATTAGTTAAGTGATCTGAGTGATTTCATTTCTATATTTCATGAGGAGCTTGGTTTTGTACAGGTGATCAGAACATGAAAGAAATGCTTAACGAAAAAATCCTTAACCTTGGTTAGGATACATTTTCAAAATCTTTCTAAAGTCTACTTGAGGACAAGTAGGATTTAAGTAGGGGGGGGATATTTGATATAATCAAATAACGTCATACTTTAAGACCCAAGGAAACAAGGCGAGCGCGTTTTATTTTCTGGTTTTGCTCCATAAAGCATAGTGAGCCTTTCTTTTATGTCTATTTCGATTATTTCATTTGTTTGATTCGGTTTGAATTGCATGCATGTGATGGATCAGGGAAAAAGCTTGTGTGGTTAGAATAGATCGTGTGAGAATCGATTAAGCGGTTTATGTGATAATTATATGTCATTATAGACATGTTTTAGTAGGGTTAAAAGTTTAAAAATGATTTTTAAGGTGTTTGTTAAATGGTAAATGTGAGCAGAAAGTTTGGCATGCTAAATGAGGATCGAGATTTCGTAAAATCTGGTTTTAGGCTCTGAAATATGATAAAGCTATCCGAGACGATCGTTTTGATATAAGATAGAGCTTCTGACTCCTAATAACGAAAAAGTTAGAGCGAAATCGAGATATATATTTGAGGTATAAAAATCCAGCATTTGTTAAAATAGTAGTTGATGTCTCCGATTTTAAAGCCCGTTTTGAGCACTTTCGAGTCCGTTTCAGCCTTCCGGCGAAACACGAAAGTTGCTCAAAATTATGTTTTACTATTCCGCAAGGCACGCCAATTTTAAAATCAAGTAATAACGGGTCAAAACCCATAGTCAAAGTCTGTGTTTTTACTGAAATAGTCAACTTCCAGCAGATTCTTGCAGGGGTGTTTTGGTCATTTTTTGTCGAGTTCTGGGTCTCGGCTAAAACTAAAAAGTTGTCCGAAATATCGTTTCGCATAAAAACTCTTCTTTGCCCGAATCGTAAAAATGTGATTTAGATGGTCGTTTTGGCCGGGTCAGATTTGAATATTTACATGTACATAAAAGTCAAAGTCAATAAGGTCAAACGTTGACTTTTGAAAGTCAACATGTTAACATTAAAACTTGTCGGGCGTTATGATAACAATTAAACGTTATTAACATTATTACTATAATAACTTGTATTTAGTAATTGATTCGTAAACGAGATATAATCTAAAAATAGAAACTTATGTAATTAACGGAATATAATTCTCATGTAGTTAATAAACACATTGAATGTCGAGGGTTCGACGAGATAACTAAATATTATCACAAATATATTTTGATGACAAGACTTACTAAATATAGTAACTTTCCCAAAATAGTAACTTTTCAAAAATAGAAAGTTTATTCAAATAGAAAGTATTCGATTAAGCGATATAAAATAAAAGAATGATCATAACCTAATGATGTGGGGTTTTAGGATCTAAGAAGAAAGTGGATTTCTCATCACATGTATGAATTAATATATATATATATACTATATACGATTTTGTTGATACGATGAATGCATCGTTGACTATACTTTTCGATATAGTAATTGAACGACTCTAATTATAGGTCGTGATCGCGTTTGTGGATTTTCGTGCTAGACTTTATCGTTTAATCATCGGCTTTTGATCAAGGTGAGTTCATAGCCTCGATTTTAAAGTTTTCAATGTTTTTAACTCCGCGAGGGGGATATATTGCTTGTTTTTGTGAAATTGAACGCAAACTGTTTTAATATTAAAATATGATTCCGCTTGCTACTGAGTATATGCCTTTTTCTGTGTGACTGTTAGTTACCATGTGTTGGTAAGCGCTAATGCATTAAATAGATCTATTGGGTTTGACAACCCTGTCCGGGGTTTGAATCCGTTGGGACCACCTTGTCAAACGGACATTTTGTGGTTAGTATTAGGAGAAGTGGCATACTTCTCGGACATAATTTCGTCCTACGGGAATGAATGTATTAAGTTTCGGTACACGGGCTCTTTAGTTGGAAATCACTATTTTTATAACTTGACTTACGAGCCAACGTTATACGTTTTGTTGAACCAAAATATACGTCCTGTCTGTTATTTGTAAACTCTATGAATTCACTTAACGTTTTGTTGACGTTTTTAAGCATGTATCTTAGGTTAGGTATTGATGATGGCTTGGATGGGACAGAACGCGGATATCAAGGACGGTGTCTCGGTGAAGTTGTGTCATAAACTAAACAAGTGTTTTAGAAAGCAAGTCGTATTGTGACTTTTAGAAATAATTTCTGTAATGGTATTGGGAACTATGTAACTCTGATCTTTCTAATAAATGAAATTGTGTTTTATAAACGTATTATTCAACGTTTATTGGGACTCATGTGCATGTATTATGAAGTAGCACCCCAATCGTTGTATCCCGCTGCGTATCGCATTTTGGGGGTGTTACAAGCTGATACATGCATACATGGCCGTAACGACGGAATAGACATGCACGTTCGTACAAATCCTTATTTACGTAAAACCAGCAGCTAATCATTAGGTGAGAGGGAAGTAAATTATTGTTAAATAAACATCAAGAAACAAATAGATTAAGCCTAAACTACAAGTTGCTAGACACTTTTCCCGACCGTTACCATGATAAAGACACGACTATTTACAACGTCTTGATCATAGATAAAAAACAACAACCTAAGGTGGCGTCCCCGTAACGGTCAACTTCCCAATCATCCCAAACTTTACATACTCTACAAGGTAAGTGGCGATATCTTCCACTTTGTACAATACTCTACATCGTCGATTTGTATCAACGAATAATCGATCCTTCGTGTAATTCCTTCAGTGCTTGCTTTGCGAAACGATTATCTTCAAACTTTCTTTCTCTCTCTTTTTGTTGCTATTTTTTCTCATTTTTTCGATTTTTTTGCAGTCTAACTATATATGAAACTCGGATTAGTTTCACCATCTTCACGGTCATAATAATTCCGGATAATTCCTTCGATAGTTCCTTCGTTCTTCGGACTCACCATTAATTATGATGGTAGTAAAATCACATGAGTTTTGACTATAATATACATTCCCATTTGCAATGTGCAAATTTCCAACCGCACCAAAGATAGAAAATGACACAAGACTTGGGAAATACAAACTTTACACTTTAAGCAACTAGCAACTATAAATTAAACTTAATCTAACAGGGTAGGTTAAGGTGTAAGGGTACGAAACAAATAATTGGTGTAGTTCCTAAAGAATTGGCTCTACGGGTTGTTCTAGTGGATCTTCACTCTAAAGATGAGAGTGGAAAAGGGTGGTATTTCCTATGGATTGGAGTGCGTTTCTAGACCTTCTTGGCTTCTCTTCCCTTCTGAAAATCGAACTTGGTGGTTAAGGATTCGTCACTTCTTTTTTCCTCTCCTAAAACTCGTATTTAGGGTTTGTATTTATAGGGTCTGGAATTTGATCGATACGCCGTATTGAATGAGATCAATACGGCGTATTGGGGATTTCTTGGAGTAGGGACCACAGTTGATATCTTTCAGAATCTTCAAATACTCGAGCTTCGGTACAGCGTATAGG
Source organism: Tanacetum coccineum (assembly GCA_026074375.1). Lineage (NCBI taxonomy): Eukaryota > Viridiplantae > Streptophyta > Magnoliopsida > Asterales > Asteraceae > Tanacetum > Tanacetum coccineum. Next base: position 9,029 of record BQNB010112617.1, on the reverse strand, counting down.
GTCTTCTGGATACGGTGTATTATTCATCAAATCTTCGTGGTTTCGTATGAAATGCAGGCACAGATACGCCGTATATTCCTTGTTGGATACGACGTATATGTTGTCTGAACAATAGTCTTTATATTTCTTCGTTTAAGCTCTAAAATGCGTATCTTTTAGTTAAACTTCACCAATTGGTCTATAATTACTGTAAATAACAAATATAAGTAATTAAGTACCAATTCATGCAATAATTATATAAAATGGGCAACTTAATATAAATGATGCTATAAAATAACGTTATTTGATGTCATCAAAAAATATCCCCTCACTTAAAAATCCTACTTGTCCTCAAGTAGACCTTAGAAAACTTATGAAAATGTATCATAACCGAAGTCTAGGATTTTTCCTTAAAGCACTTTTTTGTTCAATTACTAGTACACAACCAAACACCTCATGAAACAGGAATATAAAAACACGCAAATCACTCAACTAATCTATATGGTAACATTTAAGTAATTTGCTCAATTGCTCGGTCATGACGAGTATTCTATCATAAGCTTAGCAAGGATACACATCTCCACCACTAAAGGTAAGGATTAACAAGTCTATAAAGGTAAATTGGGTTAAAGTTTAAGGGTTGATCATTCTTTATAATCTCTATCGATATCAATATTCCAGAAAAAGCGACGAAACCACACATACACATTCATAACGATGGAATAGACATATGCGATTACTCACTCCTTAACTCGAATAAGCTAAAGAATAGGACTAGTAATCTTCACCAATAGTCGTAAACCAACAAGGGTGACGAAACCATATATACACATCCTTAACGATGGAATAGACACACATGATTGCTCACTCCCTCATTCGAGTAAAACCAAAGGTTAGGATGAAGAATAATAAAGGGTATGGAATCTTCTAATCCTCTCACCAACGGAAATACACCAACAAGGCTGACAAAATCACACATACACATCCATAACGATGGAATAGATACATGTGATTGCTCGCATCCGCATTCGAGCAAACCAAAGGTTAGGGTTTAGGAAAGGGAAAATATATGGTGTTAAATAAAAAGAACAAAACAAATAGATTAAGTGTGAATAAATAAGGTACATAGTTGCTAGTAACTTTCCCGACCATCATTTGAAAAAGACACAAAATCATATACCAACTCACACTTTAACATGAAAACGGAATACTCACGCTTTAGTAGACACGAATTAGGCTCATAAATGCCTTGATCAATAGGTCGATCAAACAACCTTAGTTGGCGTTCCCATAATGACCAACTCCCAAACATCTATAAAATACATACTATACAATAATATTGGTGATATCTACCACTTTATACAAGAAATACATGGTTGGTATATTTCGTACCAACATACAACAATACTCTACAAATCACTTTTTTGTGTTTTTCCATTTTGATATTTTTATACACTAACGAAATATCGGTGAGTTCCACCATCTCAACAATTTATAATAAATCCGGATACTTACCATAATACTCAGTACTCGATATAAAATTAAATTGTATAAGTAGTAAAAGACAACACAGAGAAACATAAATACACTACTTTTACATTCTCTTGCATTGTGCAATTTCCCGACCTAAACGCATACATAGAAAATGACTCACACACACACAAGAAAGTAACAATACTTACACAAAATAACTAGCAACCGTTAAAACTTAATTCTAATCGGGTAGGTTAAGTGTAAAGGTGGAACAAAAGATATATTGTTGGTGGAAAAAAGAAAGAGAATGGCTCAACAGGTTTTTCTGGGGGTATCTTAATCTAAAAATGAGAGTAAACAAAAGGGTTTATACGGGGGTTAACTAATCATTATAGTTAGTTAATATCACAACATTTATAGGCTTTTTGGGTGTAATCCTAGAAATTTACCAGTTTAGAAAATGTCACTCCATCTATTAAAAATAGTACTTATTATTGTGGTCTCGAATAGATATACCAAGCCAAGTTCTAAAGTCTACAACATCACCGGCACACTCATAATTTTGAGAAATTTGGGTAAACATTTGAAATGGATAAGGCTAAATCCTCATAATATCTAACAAGGGTTATGTGCGTAGGTTATGTAACTAATAATTTCACAAAAATCTGCTTGAATTTTTTTTAAATTTAGGCATAATTTAAGCATTTTATTGTGAAAAATAGGACAAGTAAGCGTTCTAATTCTCTTCCCTCCCACTTGAAATATACAACGCTCTCCTAGTGTTTCATTTTAGTCAAGCTAGTAAGACTTCTAAATCTTATTTCCTGTAGTACCTTGCTTATTTACTCGATTTGAATCTCCAATGTTTTAATTGATGCTCCTTGGTTCCTTATGGCAGCATCCGTTGAAGCTCGGATCTCTTTGATCAAGTTGGAGTTTTCCTCGTGTCTTTTTGCTGATTCTCCCATAAATTTGCTCAAGGTATCTTCCATTGATTGCCTTTATTCTTGGTACGAAGGATTTGCGTTGTTCCTTTGATAGAATCCTAGAGCTGTTGCTCTATATCCCCCACCTTGAAAAGGTCCACCAAATTGCGTGTAGTAAGCTTCTTCTAGGGTTTTCCCTTCTTCTTTTAGTGGGCAATCTTTGGTGTAATGGGGTCATTTGCATTGTTCACATCCTACCTGAGCAACATAAACTTTTTCGTTCACCTTCTTGATCTCTCTTCCTAGATTGTTCAGTTGTGCTTGTATTGCTGCTAATCCGTTAGAAGTCTTAGTACTTCTTCCCCTAGATGTTCCATTGTGCCATTTTTGAGAGTATGCAGCCATTTCTTGGATGGCTGTTTTTGCGTCAGCAGCAGTCTTAGATGGTATGGCACCTCTTGAATCTAGAATCTGTCGAGTAGGAATATCCAACCCATTGTAGAACAAAATTACCTCCTGCATCTCGGTCAAGTAGTGTTGAGGACACTTCATCAAGAGTTCTTTAAAGCGCTCCCATGCTTGATAAAGGGTTTCATCTGGTTCTTGCTGAAAGTTGTTAATTTCCTCCATTTTCCTCGCAGTTTTTGACCAGGGTGCGCAATTTTGGTTCCAAAATACTTATTTAAGTCTTTTCACGTTTGATCGAACCAGTTGGTTCGTTTCTCAGCCAACGACTTGCGGCTCCAGTTAAGGGTATAGGGAAGACTCAGAGCATTAGTTGATATACAGTAATGTTAGGAACATGAAATAAGTCAACGATTTCAAGAACTTTCTCAATGTGTTCATTCGCATCTTCATGATCCGAACCACTAAATGTGTTTTCTCGAAGCTCCTTAAAAAATTAGCCTTTCAGTTCAAATTGATCTTTGTTATCAATTTTAGGCCTAGCAACCCCCGATCTATAGTCAGTTCGGGTCTTGCTCATGTACTGCTCCATAGTTTCCGCCATTGTTTCCGCAACTTCTTCCTCCGAGTATTCTTGGTCAGAAAGTAAATTAAAATCAGGCGATCTTAATTCGTCAAGACTTAGTGTCTTGAAGTGTCTCCTAGATGATCGAAATTCTTGTTCAGGTTCTTTGTAAGGTGTGAATAGTTCGTTTGATGAACTCCTTGTCATGCACTACCTGAAACAAAGGATAAACAATCAGTAGGATAGGCTCTTTAGGATAGAAATTTTTTTAGCATGGAAATCAAATATGAAAACTAAGGTTCTGTTTCTGTTACAGATGATCAATACGCCGTATTCAATAGAAGTGAATACGCCATATTAATCTTTTGAATGAATATGCTGTATTGGACAGAAAGTTGGATACGCCGTATCCGATGGAAGTGGATACGCCGTATCAGGTTATCGACCAGAACAGTGTATTGAAAAAACAATTAAATTAAACACACAATTATACAAGCAAACAATTAAACTAACAAATATACAAAAATATACAGAATATACAAGAATATACACTAATCTAATTAACACTATTCCTAAGGGTTAGATCTAATGTTAAAAACTAAAACATAAAATAAAAATCAAGATTAATTTTCACTCCCCGACAGCGGCGCCAAAAACTTGATGTGTCGTTATGTGGTGTATATTTTATGATTCACGTTTTAAATTTATATTTTACCGACTAAACAAAAACAACACTTTAACGGGTAGTGTACCCGATCGGTAGTAGTTTCGTGGTAGGTAGAGTGTCGACCACTTGAAGCGATGTTAAATCTATCAATTTATTAATATCTTGGTTGTCTAATCTATGTTAATTCTATTCTATTCCTAAACCTATGTCAGTCCTAATTTTAATTCTAACAGGTAAAAACGGGGTTTTCAGCCTGAGAGACTGGCACAGTTTGGTTGGTGACTACAATCAATTTAAGGCACTTTAACCCACGCAAGCAAATTAACAGAAGATAAAAGAGCGGTCGAGCCAAATATAAGATAATCATATTAACCATTATTAATCCGATTAGAAAGTTGGTTTGTTTATTAAGTGCAATGATTTCTTCTCTCGATGCATTCATTTTTTAGACCTTAGGCGTACATTCATCCTAAACCTAGAACACATTAATTTGTCACAATAAAGAATCCACATAAAGCACCTTATTTGCTGATTATAATCTATTTAGGGATTAAAGCAATGGTGGATCTGTTAAACCCAAGCTCATAGAGAGTTTACCCACTTACGACCCCCCCTTAACAGAAATTTATATACGCTAATTTCATCATAGATAAATTTTTGTTAAAAAAAAAAAAAAAAATTAAAATTTTTAAAAAAAAAAAAAAAATTTATTTTTTTAATTTTTAATTATAAAGTCCACTTGTCCAATTATCCAATGAAATCAGAACGTTATTTGTTGAATTATCTAGGTTCACCTGCTAGTCAACTTGTTCACTAAACCAAAGGCAATATCCGATTAACTAGTTAAGCTAGAAGCGTATCATTAACACGGATTTAGAAGGACAATATTTGTGATCCTATGATTCTAGATGTATAAATTACTATATAGAGAGCTATCCCAGACTCTAGATTACTTGGTCCGTATCACTAGATCCAGTTGAATGATAGGCCGCATACAAAAGCACGTAAACAAGTATAAATTGATAAACATAAACAAGCATTCAACGATAAATCAAGAATTCGAGATAATTCAGATCTTTATAATAATGGCTAATACCCGAAGGTATTAGCCTTCAAACATCATAATAAATACAAAAGCAATTATTTAGCCAAGGTAAACTAACCAAGTTAACGAATGATACCAAAAACTGAACGTTTACTAATGTATATGGAATTACATGTTGTCTCCTATGGAATTAATAGCGTTGCTCGACCTCTTTTGCTCTTTTTCTCCTCTGAAAATAGACTTTTATGGTTTAGGTATCGAGAATATGATTTAGCACACTTAAAATATGTTTTTGAGTTTCTATTTATACTGTCTGGAAGTCGGTTCGATACGGCGTATCCAAGGGGTTGGATACGACGTATTAGGGGTTTCTTGATGTAGGGACCATGTTTTATATCTTCCAGAATCTTCACATACTAAATCTTTAATATGGCGTATTGGTCTTCTTTGGATACGACGTATTGAGCTTGTTTCCTTCGTTGTCTTTGGTGAGTGCAGTCACGGATATGCCGTATCTTCCTTGATGGATACGGCGTATTGGTAGTCAGAATCATTAATCTTCAAAATATCTTCGTTTAAGCTCCAGAATGCACGCCTTTTGCTAATATTCACCAAGTACTCCATAATTACTGCAATTCTCAAATATAAATGATTAAGTAACAATTCTTTGCAATAACTATACAAAACGGGTTAATAACATGGGATAAATGATGCTATAAAATAGACGTTATTTGATGTCATCAAATATCCCCCGCACTAGAATCCACTGTCCTCAAGTAGCCATTAGCGCTCATGGTAACAGCAATGCAAGAATTAATGAATAAAAACATAGATTGAATCATCATAATTCTTACAGAGGATGAAATGAATGAATAAATACAATAATTGTGTAAGTGACTTCTCCCTTAGACCTTCTGATGAAATGCTTCGAACCTTGGAGGTTTGGTTCACCCCTTAGAACTGTGTGTAGAGTGGTAGAAGTGAGTGATGCTGAATGAGCCGGAGGAGGGATCTATTTATAGGCTTCGAAATGTTTATGGCGTAACCCTTGTGAGATGTTACGCCATAATCTTGCTACGTAAGCTTCCAATCTTCTAGGCATAAAATGATGTTACGGCGTATCCTTGTCGCCTATGTTACGCTGTAATGCTGACTCAGATAAATCAACTTTGTAAATTTGAATGTTGTGGCGTAAAGTAGGAGAGGCTTTACGCCGTAAAGGGTGTGATGACTCATTTCTTCGTTGGAGTATGTTACGGCGACTCTTTACTTTTGTGCATTTCATGTCCAAATCCCTTGTCTTCTGCTAAAATGCTAACTTGGTCCCTGAAAACTAATAATAAACAATTAAGTAACGTTTTGAGGCATTAATAACATATTTGTAAGCATTTTTATAGGGTATTTGATATTAAAATGTATTAGCTATTTGATGTTATCAACAACGATGACTTTTATGACCGTGACTAATGCGGGGAAGGTAGAAATAATGAAATACGAGAAAGATCATTAATAACTTACATGGGGAATGGTTTAAAGGAACGTCTGATGACGAAGACGACAAAAAAGGGATAATTGATTATCTCGAACCAACGTCATATGAGAGGTTCATTGATTTAGATGATGAGGAATATAAAAAAAGATGATGTAAGCTTCTGGGGATGCCATACATAGAACCGCCTCCAATCATAATTGAACAAGTAAAAATTACCCGATATAGTCTGGGACTAGGAGAGGTTTATAGAAAACTAGAAGTTTCAAATACAAAAGAATTACCTCGAACTAGGAGAAATATTGCTACTATAAGGAGAAATATCATGGATGAGGTTTTTGAAAGTTTTGAAGGCGAAACGTAGAATGGGCATGAGTCTAACTTAAAGACTCTTTAATAAACAAAAGTGCTTGTCGGGAGGAAACCCGTCATTTATTTATGATCACAGGGGATAAAGAGTTTTGCTCGAAGTGGAAATAATCTAAAGATTTCTGCCAAATTTCAAATCTTGAAGCAATGCTCTTCCTAATTCTACTCTTTCTTTTTCTTTCAGTTCCTTAATGTACAATAGGGACATTGTACAATTCAAGTGGGGTGATGGGAGTAGAATTAATACTTGACGTATGTTTTGCCTTCGATTTTCTAGTTTTCTTTGAAAATTATGCCAATTTTAAATTTTTGACATGTTTTTCTTAAATAACTAGAATTAATCTTTGCTGAATGCACATGACCCTTTATTAATACTTGGTGAGATTTTAGCCTAATATTCCGTTTCCATCATATTATTCAAAAATCCAACAAATATTAAGTGTGCCGGCAGTATTGCAGACTTTAGAACTTGGCCTGTACATCATTTCGAGACCTAATTGATTAGCAGGAAAAGATAATTTAAGAAGGCAACATTTAGGAATTCACCCAAATAGCCTATATATGTGTGTTTACCGACTTGTTAAACTAACTTGTAAAACTTTCGTGATAAACCATTTTATTGCACTCATTATTAGTGCAAGATACCCCTAGATCACCCATGTTGAGCCAATCTATGTTTTCATCCTACTCTATATGTTTCATTTTACCATTTCACCTTTGCCTACCTTGTAGTCTGTAAATATCTATGTGTTGAAATTATTGGCTACCTAAGTCCATGGTTCAGGAAAATGAAGTTCGAAGATTGGTTCTTGATTGATTACATATTATTGATCATATGAAGACCCCCTGGTTCTATCACTTTCGATACTGTTTATCTCAAGTGGGGGGATGTATTATTGTGTACAGGGGAAATGTAAAAAAAATGAGTGAAGAATGGGTTAGCACGCTTCGTAACATCTCATTATTAGCTAACCCATCGTGATGATATGATCAGATTTTCGCACCAAAGGACTTGGACTATGGTTGGACAGTAGCTGGTAATGGATACCTTAGACTTTTACTTGACTATTCGTTTTGTTTTTTATATTAACAACCATTAAATTTGTATCCTATGTCTATCCTAACCCCTTTATCACCCTTTAAAACCATATTACCCTTGTTGCCTTTAAGAATTATTTAGACCCTAATTCTAACTGGTGCAGATTTGTATACTTTCCAAGCTTATGATAGAATACATCCTATGACTGGACAATTGAGCGATCACCCCGAAATTGAAACACTTAGACTAGTGGAGAGTTGAGTGACTTTTTATCCCCTTTTCATGAGGTGTTCGGCTTTGATGGTTTCTAGCATAAGTGTTTTATAGATTCATTTCTTGGAATTATATCCGAGAAATCTTTTTATGAAATGTTCTAACAGGTTATACTTGAGGGCAAACAGAAGTCAAGTGGGGGGATATTTGATGACATCAAATATTTAATACTTTTTAGTGTCAAATTACCCCTTTTGTAGTTTTCAAATGAAATGCAGGAAAATGACAAGAAACAAGGGAAAAAGGACTTAAAGTGCAATTATTCAAGTTTGTTACGGTGTAACACCATAAATGGTTACACCGTAACATAAATTAAGCAAGTACGAAGATCAATGACGACTTTACGGCGTAACACCATATCTAGTTACGCCGTAACCGTGTATATGGAAGGAAATCTTACCAAAGATAAAGTTACGACGTAACACACCTTATGGTTACGCCGTAACCATGATGATCCACATATATAGAAAGAAGATCACGAGTTTATGGTGCAACACCATAATGGTTACGCCGTAACATTTAAGACGTTCAAATTATGGAAACTATTTAAAGGTTACGGCGTAACACCATAACTGGTTACGCCGTAATAAGTGCTTAATTATGGAATACCGTGTATGAAGGTTACGGTGTAACACCTGTTGGGAATTATTCATTCCTGACTTAGTACCGCTAGATATATGACTTAGTACCGTTAGTTGTAATTAGTACTGACAATACAAAGTGTTAAGTATTGATCAGTTAGTTAGTACCGTTAGTATAAAGTAGTTAGTACCATTTATGAGATATGCATGAGATATCT
>BQNB010112616.1:11815-22114 GCA_026074375.1 Tanacetum coccineum | reverse complement strand
TTCCATCAGCCCTGATTATCTGGTAATAGGTTTTCTTCCCTTCTTTATGGATCTTGTAGTTAACAATGCTTAAAGGCTTAGTTGCCAAAGGAATAGCATTAATTGATACTAATCAATAGGTATGTGTTACTATATGTTTCGCTAGTGTTTAGAAAGTCCAAAAATGTCCGAAAGTGTCCGAAAACTCATTTTACTATTCACATCAGCACACTATTCATCCGGTTTTGTCGAAAAATGTTTCAAGTTTCATTTGGCTATAACTTGGTCGTTTTAAATCCAATTTTAATGTGCGATATATGAAAAACTATCTATTCGAAACGAGCTCTCCAAAAACTACTTTTACGCCTAATGAAAACATTTTTAGGTCGACCAAAACCTCAAAACAAATTTGGGACAGCAAGCACTTTTTGCCAAAAACGCAACCAAAATCCACCCAAACTTCACAATAGTGCCTAATCTAGCCTAATCTCCATTCACAACTAATCCACAACAAAACCACACCTAAATCTAACCTAATCCCTTCATTTCTATTGTTGCAACACTCATCAACTCTCATCTCACCAAGAACATAATATTTAACTAGTAAAATAAAGTAGTATCATTATTTATGAAATCTTGTCTTTAAAATCTTTCAAAAATTAAAACACAACATATGGATGTATGGATCTTGAACATATAAGAAGAACATAAGAAAAACCACAAAGAAAGATTCAAGATACTTACAAGAATGAAGAACAAGAAGTAATAACACAAGATCTATACCCAAAATCAATAGATCTTGAAAAACCCCAAATAATAACCAAACCCTAATTTGTAGATCTTGAAAATACTTGGAATCAAAAGAAAACCTTCTTGGAATAACCTTGGATCTTGATAAAATGAAGTATGGAATGTGTGAATCTTGGTAGAAATCAAAAGTATGGATTGTGTGTGTGTGTTAGTGTGTGCCGTGAGCAAGGAGAACAAAAGAGGGAGAGAAAACAATTTTTGAGGCTATGAAATGAATGAAAACCCTAAGTTCTATCACAAGGTATTTATAGGACATGAAGTAGGGTTTAGGGTTACATGGTTTATTGAATTAAGTGACCAACACACACCAAAGGTGTGTGTGTTTGTTTGCTCGGCCGAACCACCACCACAAGGACCATATGGTTCATTTTTTTGAGTCTTGGTGCATTATACTTGGTCTTAGATTTGAATTTCAAGTCAAGGTTGCATGAGTCCAACAAAAGGTCACATGTTTTGGTCAAATGGTGATACTTGTGCATGAAATGGACTCTCTTATGTGTCACTTTTACACACATGCATGGGAAGTTCAAGAAAATATGCCATTTAATTAATTTCAAAGCTCATGGTGTATTTGGTTTGGGTCTAGGCGTCCAAAGTAAAACAAGAGAAGAGGGTGAACGAAATTTTTGGCTTTAGAATATGAGATGGACGATAACTAAAGGTTACACGAAAAGATTTTGAGTTTTCGAGGTTTCGTTAGGTCAAAAACGCGAAAAACGCAATTTAATCGTTAAAGCGTAAAAATAAATACCGGGAGTGATCTTAAACTACAAAACACTTAAAAAATATAAAATAACTCATATAATATCTAAACTAATGAATATTCGATGCCGGAACGCGTCCGATGATGTTTTTCAGATTTATGCGGGTTTACTTCCCTGTAAACCGCCAAATTCAAACGTAACGTATAAAAGTCAAAAATAATTATCGGAAAAGTTTAAAATATTGACCGGAATTTCTTAGGGTGTGACATAATTTCCCTAGAACTAAGAAATAGGTCATGACTACAAGTATTCAAGCCTAAATCCTCTAGTTTCGTGTGGTCCAAAGGTTCTACTTCCATCGGGATTCTTATAATCTCATCTACTTCTTCCAGGTAAGTCAAGGGCGGTGTGTATACCTCAAATGATAGGAGGACTTATGGGGGTACTTTGTAAACCTAGATTATCCTCCTTATCCTTCATCATATCTAGATCACATATAGGCTCATCATATGCATCCAACCATGGCATGCACTTAGGCATCTTAACCAAAACAATCTCACATTTTAAATCCTCCTTATATGTTTTCTTAGATTGTGACTTAGGCAATTCTATCATGTCACCTAACATATGGGTCATTGTTAAGGAGCTCTTCTCAAAAGTTTGATGCATTTGGTCACTTTTCCTAAGGGCCTCACTAACAAAAGTTGATCCTAAACACAAAGGTTGTTTAAAGGGATCTATGTTAGGTGATGGCTTATATGGTTCATAGGTTTCACTAGGTGAGGTATTATATGTGCGAGGATATTCTAATCCAACATTCATCATTTTATATACTTCCTCATGATTCTCTAAGTCGCTTTTTAAATCTTCCGGATAATTTTCATGGTAATATTCTATGAAGTATTCAAATTGTTCTTTCGTTAACGACTCAAGTGTAATTTCATCCGCCATGGTAACGAATGACATATTTACAAACAAATACACAAAGAAGAGATAGAATACGAGAAACCTAATTGGCAAGAAATTAAATCTCACTTGATAGGATTCTTGTGAGTAGACCTAAGCTAGATAGAATCAGAAACCTACGCTATTCCCCGACAGCGGCGCCAAAAATTTGATGCGGTTGTCGTTAGACTTCAACAAGAAGTTTTACAACTCCCTAGGCAGTGTACCTAATCATTGCAGTGTAGTATAGGCAAGACTCGGGGGTTGTTATCGTTCTATAGGGGAATAGGTTGAGAAGGCTCGAACAGAATCTAACAAAGGTCTAAAGCGTTGAGAGAAGATTCTTTTTGTATTTTTATTTTATAGAAAGCAGGTAAAATCATAGTTTGAGATGTTGGTTTGTTTTATCTAATTAAACTAAATAATAAACCTAAACTACTTTGGTGATAACTTATATGATAAACAAACGTATTTACTTAATCATGCACTACTCCTCAGATTGCTTCTCCTAATCATGTTGCTTTGTCACACTTGTGATGATCTGTATAAGTATTTCCTAAGTCATGAACTAATTACACGAACCCGCCGTCTATTTAATATTTCGTTAAGAAAATCCACAAGTAACGGGGTAGTATGGAAGAACTATTACGAGCCCTAAGTGTTATTAATGCAATTAAAATTCTTAAGAGGTATCACCATTATTAGGGTTAAGGTAGTTGAAGAATGTTTACCGATGGTATCCTTTCTGCACACTCGTGTTTCCCTAGACGTCTATGCCAATTTAATATCTTATGGCTAGTTTTCTAAAGCCTAACCGCACATCCATCATAAGAAAGCAAACATTAATAGATCTACAATCTAAGTTTCATGCAATCAAAGTAAATACTGAAAGGATCTAGCCTAGCATGTTATAAGAAGGTTTAAAGTACATAAATCAATCAAACAATACATTGACATATGAAAGTCAAAGTGATAAATGAACCTTTACTTGATTTAAAACATGTATTTAAAGGTCAGTTAAAATAGGGTTTTGAGGCCCTAAAGACGGCCTAAAAAGCTACCAACTGAATATAAAAAGTTAGGGTTTATCACCCATACAGTTACAACACTTAAAATCCCTTAAGATGGATTATATATATAATATATTTTATCTAATATATATATATATATATATATAATATATTTATATTTATATATATATATATATCATCATAATATATATATATATATATGGAAAAGCGGCGCACGGCCTTCTTGTGTCGTGTTGTAATCGTGACGCCGTCGCCATGTAGAATCTTCTAGAGCCACTTTAAGTCGGCTACGTCCTGACTCCGTTGCCAAATCCATGACGTCGTCACTTTGAAAATCCTGACACTGCCGCTTAGTAATTGCGACGCCGTCTCCACGCTCTGTATGCACAATTCTTCAAGATAAATGGTGTAGAGTCGTAGTCTTATCCGTTTCTTCTCCAAATGAGCCCAAGTCACGTGTAGTTCCTCCAAATGCTATCTAAGTGCTAAAAACATGAAAGCAAATGATTAAGCACATAATCTGGGCATATTTGCATGATTTAAGGGGGTTAAATGACCCTGAATTAGTGTATAAAATGACACCTTATCAGCAACCTTGCCAGCTCATCCATATCAATCATCGTGAGGTCACGAACAACCACTGTCAATCCCCGAAGGCTCTTCTCAGTAATCAGCCCAAAGTGCTCAGCAAGACGCGTCCAAAATATCCGCCAAACATCCTAAACCCCTACTTCCCCTCTCAGCATACCTAAACAAATATTGGGCTAACAAGTAGGGGACGTATACCACTGTCCCCTCATCCATACTCTTGAGGTAGAATTAGTCAGTAGCAGTCACCTTCTCAGGCGCTTGACCTCTCCCAGAAATATTGAATGCAATCAATCTATGGTACAATCTCCTCAATGGGTCCCTGATAGAAGTATATGAGGGAACTACGCCTTAGAGGCTATCTCTTTCAAATTGTCGGTCCAGTCTAAACCCATCAGTCACCATCTCCTCAGCCGTATGTAAACCCATAGCCAGAATAAACTGCCTCCAACTTAACTAGCATCTAAGCCCACCTAGCTGGAAATAAAGAGTATCAGCAGCATCTAACTCAAGCACGGTATCGCTAATCCTACATGTGCTGAAAAACTCCAACATCAACTCAAGTACTAACGGCCCCCTAATCTCAAAAACCTGTCTCCATGCATCACTAGTAAACAAAACCTGCCCCTTAGTCCTAGTGTGTACCATCCTCAGTTTATCTGTCAATGCATGCCTCATCTCATCAGTCAATCCCTCAAAATCCAAGACATGAACCCTATTAACCTGTTTGCCAAATATCGTACCCAACCTACCCTTGTAATCGTAAAAAACAACATTAGTGTACTCCTGGCCCGTGTATCTGAGCCATAGATGTCTCTGATCTTTGGGAGGTAGTGGTGCCATATCCACAAAACTTAAACGTTGTTAGTACACATGATATTTCAATTTTAAATGTATAGATAGAGGGATCGATACGGCGTATAGGCTTAACCTATACGCCGTATAGAGGTTCGTTGAATACCTCATATCCTGAAGATACTTAATAAAGAGTACTAAGGCTTTTAAGATCAATACGCGATATAGAAAAATCCAATACGGCGTATACATAGTATTGAAGAGATATGGTTAAGCCTAAGGGATCCATACGGCGTATACTGAAAATGAATACGCCGTATGAGGTTTGAGAGTGTTTAGATTTCAAAAGTCTAATACACCGTAAGACTGAATACGTCGTATTGGTTTTTACTTATTTGGATAAAAAGGTATCCAATACGTCGTATCCATTTATCTGGATACGTCATATAGGTTCAGCAGTTAAAAATAAAATGGGTTCCCCTAATTTACCTGTTTGACCAAAAACTCGTTATACCTAAAACGCTCAATCCCTTTCATCCAATCATGCTAATGGGGCAATAAAAAGGCTCAAGCTACACTCGCAAACCCCCTAATTAGGCAAATACCCTAACCCTCATTAATAACAATTAAAAGAAAAAAGGAAAGGAATGATTACCTTAGATTAGGAACAAGAGGGTAATGCTAGAATCGAACAAAGAAACGATCTCCCAAGATTTCTAAACCCGCGGTGAAATTTTGAATTTTGAGAGTAAATAGTGAGAGTGAGAACTGATCCAGCGTATCAGTTGGGTTTTTATACCCAAACTCAATACGCCGTATTAGGTTTTATCCAATACGTCATATTAGAAGAAAGGGCTGACTTAGTCAACTCTAGTTAAAATCATTGATATGGCGTATAGACTTTAAGTCGATACGTCGTATTCAACTTAGGAGACCTTTTATTCTCAACAAATAAAGAAACTAAAGTAAATGTACATTGGCCTCCGCAACTGCTCATGTAAGCACCATCTTTATAGAACATCTTAGGGCCGAAGGGAATGCCAAACGACATATATAGATTCTTAATTATGAAAATTAATGGCATCCCTTCGTAATAATGCATCTGAATCATGACTTTAATCATTATAACAAAATCTTTAATAGTTGAAGATTTACCTGGAATGTCATGACTTGCTTCATGGTTCTCATCAAACTCATGGAAATGGGTATTAATTTTAACATCAATAACACCATTCGGTGGTTCAACAATGATATCATCTGAAGATATATTGATTTCAATTTTTTCATTATCCGAATCCGGTTTTAAATCGTTCACAGAAGTTAATTTATAAGAAAACAAATTTTTGTCATAATTAACTATGTAATCTTCATCGTCAGTTTCGTCAAATGATATTTTAAAGTTAAAATCAATTCCATCGTCACAATGAGGACTTACTGTGGGTTCGGATGAGATTTCATGGTCAGAGGCTAATGTATCCTTATAGACAATACCTGGGAAATCTGTTTTAAAATCTTTGAAGTAGTCAATATCTTCATAATATCTGACCTTACCGTAAGTAGCAGTTTCCCAATTGAACGTCTGACCACACGTGCGAGCTTTTTCAGCTTCAAGCTCAATATACTCTTCCATGGTAATATTTGGATCCTCCATTTCAACTTAACTGAAAACTCTAAACAAATGCGGAAAAAGAAACAAACAAGTAAACACATAAAAGCAAAACAAAACACAAAAATGTAAACTAATCTAGATAACGCTAAATCAAAACTAAAACACTAATAAAGAAAACAATTAAACAACATCATTCCCCAGCAACGGCGCCAAAAACTTGATGTGCTTCGTCGTGTATAGTTAAATTAATATCAAGTTTTACATTTATATTTAGCCGAATTACCTATTAACAAACACTAACAGGCAGTGCACCTGATCACTTGTAGGTTCATTAGTATGTAGAGTTTTGATCACTAAGAGTGAGAGCGTTAATTCCTAATTCTATCAGTATTTTAGTTATCTATGTTAGTTCTAGTCTATGTTAATCCTAAGTTAGTCCTAGTTCTAACGTGAAAGGAGGTTTTCAGTCTGAGAGACTGACACGGGTTTTGGTGGTAACCTATATCTACTTTGGTCACGATAACTCACACAAGCTGATAATTAGAAGATAGAAGAGCGGTCAAGCCTATTATAAGGAAAACGTATTAACCATGAATAATCAAATATAATGCAGGTTTGCTTATTAGTGCAATGATTGTCTTATATCGAAGGGATATATCATTCTTAAATTTAGGCGGTACTTCTTTCTAAAACCTAGACACGCAAATTCTGTCACAATTAAACGCATCCACATAAAGCAATCTATATTAATTATAATCTATCTTAGGAGATTAGTAATGAGAATCTTATTAAACCCTAGCTCAACGAGACTTTACTAACTTACTGCTTAACGACTCTTTATATACTAGTAGTCCACTGTCCGAGTCCTTACTAAGGGAATCAGAACGTCATTTGTTGGTCCCAGGTCACCTGCTAGTCTAACTTGTTCACTAAACAAATGGCAAGGATAGGTCATTATTTGTGATCCTATGATTCTAAATATATAAATTGCAGATATGGAGAGCTATTCTGACATCTAGCTATCTCTATATTTTGCATTCCTAGATCTAGTTGAATGACAGGTCGTATACTTAAGCACGTAAATGAGTATAAATTGATAAACATAATCAACAAACAATGATAAATTAAGCAATCAAGTTAAAAAAAACCAAACATTAAAAATGAACAAGCAAGGTAACCTAACAGAGTTAAACAAATGATACCAAAAACTGAACGATTATTAGAGTATAGATGATTACAAGGATTTTCCTATGGATTGAAGCACGTTGATTGACCTTCTTAGCTCTTCTTCTCTTCTGGAAATCGACTTTTATGGTTAGGGTTTTGTAAGTATAGATAGGCACACATTAAAATTCGTATTAAGGGTTTGTATTTATAGGTTCTGAAAAATCATCGATACGCCTTATTAAATGAACTTAATACAGCGTATTAGTGGTTTCTTGGAGTAGGGACTACGATTATAATATTGTAGAATATTCTTTACTTGATCTTTGAAATGTCGTATAGAATAAGCTGGATATGGAGTATAGGGATTCAAATCTTCATGGTTACTTGTGAAGTGCAGGCACAAATATGCCGTATCTTCCTTGATGGATACGGCGTATAGGTTGTCAGAACAGAACTCTTCAGCTTCCTTCGTTTAACCTCCAAAATGTGTGCCTTTTAGCAAAACTTCACCAATTACTTCATAATTACATCATTTAACAAATATAAGCAATTTAGTACCAATTCGTGCAATAATTATATAAAATAGGCAATTTACATAGGATAAATGATGCTATAAAATAGACGTTATCTGATGTCATCAGAGGTTCATTGAGGGCATATTTTAAGGTTTTAGCTAACTAACTAAATTTAGCTAAATCAGAATAACTATAACCATACATTTTAAATGACAACTTTATTTACATTATAAACAAGAGGGTTTTTATGAACAAAGGCAACAAAGAAAAGATATACTACAAGAAAGCTAATTAACAAGAAAAAAAATTCTCACTTGATAGGAATCAAGTGAGTAGACCTAAGCTAAATAAAATTTAAAACCTATACTATTCCCCATGCAACAACGCCAAAAATTTGATGCGGTCGTTGTAAACGCAACAAGTTTTACAACTCCCTAGGCAGAGTACCTAATCATTGCAGTTTAGTATAGCAAGGACTCAGGGGTTGTTATCGTTCTCTAGGGGAATAGCGTGTGAAGGCTCGAATTAAACCTAATTAAGATCTAAGGGGTTGAAAGAAGATTATTTTTGTATTTTTATATTTTATAAAAGTAGGTAAAATCTCAGGGTTTAAGAGGTGGTTTTGGTTTTAAACTAATTAAACTAAAATTAAATCTAAACTACTTAGGTGGAAACTCGATAGGTAAACAAACATATTTACTTAATCATGCACTAATCCTTAGTTTGATTCCCCTAATCATATTGCTTTGTCACACTTGTGATGGTCTGTGTAAGTATTTCCTAGTTCATAAACGAATTACACGATCCACCGTCTATGTAATATTCCGTTAAGGCAATGCACAAGTAAGGTAGTATGAAGACTATTACAAGGCCCCTAAGAGTACATTACATGCATTAAAACACTTAAGAGGGATAAACCATATTAGGGGTAAGGTAGTATGAAGATTGTTACCGATGGTATCCTTTCTACACAATCATGTTTCCCTAGACGTCTATGCTAATGTAATATTTTATAGCTAGTTTTCTAGAGCCTAACGCACACATCCATCACAAGAAGCAATATTAAGAGGATCTACAAACTAAGTTTCATGCAATCATAATTAAATACTAATAGATCTAACCTAGCACGTTAAAGAGAAGTGAAGAACAGTAATTAATCAGACAACACATAGACATATTGAAAGATTAAGAGATAAAGGACTTCACTTGATCAAAAAATGAGTTAAAGGCTGTTACAAGAGGGGTTTTTAACCCTAAAAATGCCCCTAACAGTTGCTAAACTCGAACCCTAAGTATAAATTTTGTATCCCAAAAGTTCCACACTAAAACCTTAAAAACGAGTTTGTATATACAGAAAACAAGCCGCGACGGCGTCGTAAGAAACCGGACGCCGTCACTTCATCGAATCTTCTACGGCTTCTTTAAGTCGGTTACATTCTGATGCCGTCTTAAATTTCTTGACACCGTCGCTTTGTAATCCTGACATCGTCGCTAGTATTTCTAACGTCGTCTCCACAGTCTGTGAGCAATTTCTTTATCGACTTTGGTGTAGAGTTGTAATCTCATCTGTTTCTTCCCTAAATGAGCTCAAGTCACGTGTATTTCCTCCAAATGCCATCTATGTGCTAAAAACACAAAAAGAAACGATTAAGCACGTATTTTAGAGATATTTGCATTATTTAGGGGGTTTAATGACCCCGAAAAAGTGTATAAAATGACACCTCATCAAGTACGCAGCGGATGGATCTAGTTTAATGTTTATAGATTAACAAGTAAATATAACACATAATATTTACTAACCTCGAATCAATAGAATTACTAAGACTATTGATATGTTCTTGATCTTGAATTCTTGAAACATTGTAGTAATTAAAACAATCACCTATACAAGTTGCTCACACTACACGTCTATGAAATATGCTAGGATGCTAGTGCTTACTTCACGAAATACACAACGAAACACGATGTTCTTGTGTTTGGATTTAATTGACCGAAAACCCTCAAAAGGTATTACTCCCAATTAAATCAACAAAGAGGAAAAGGTGTTTGCATGTAATTGATATTTGCATGATGACTATACGTAATATTTTGCATGGAAAACCATGTGAATAGTATTGCTTCCATGGTCTTTTCCATGCATAGAGTTTTCGGCTTTT